>PVHY01023653.1:0-20677 GCA_004024945.1 Uropsilus gracilis
TTGTAAGTCCATATCACCCACAGCTCTTAAGTCATGATTTCTCCCACTTGTTATTAAAACTGTTTTCACAAATTCCTGCCAATTTAGACCTTTCGGGCCAACTGAAGGCGTTTTCAGCGAGAAACCTCCTGAATTCAAACACATTGCAAGGGGTGCAGTAAATATCTTTCTCTGAGATCTCTGTACTTTGATGATCATACATGAAATCTCACTATGTTTTACACTTCATGCAGAAGAAAAGGATATAATTCCATATCACCCGCTGCACTTAAATCATGATTTCTTGGACTTGTTATTAACCTTTGTTTCATTCAAATTCTTGCATGGTCATCAGGAGTGTGACCTTCAAGCAATTTCAACCAGAATGCCCCTGAATTGAAACAGACTACAATGGAGCTGTTTATATCTTACTTATGTTTTCTTTACTTAGATGTATAGCAGTGAAATTTCCCTAACTTATACACTTCATCGAATATGTAGGATATTTTTCGGTCTCACACCCAGCTCTTAAGTCATGATTTCTCGCACTTGATATTAACCACTTTTTCATTCAAATTCTGCTGATTTAGGCCATTCAGGCAACAGTCATTGTTTTTAGCGAGAAACCTCCTTAAATCAATCAGACTCCAAAGGGTATATATTTCTCTCTCTCTCTCTCTATATATATATATATAGTATATATATATTTCTATAAGTATATATATATACTTATATATATACACTTCTATATATATATTTCTATATATATATATATTTCTCATATATATATTTCTATAAAGTATATATATTTAGTATATATATTTCTATAATTTCCCTGTAGTTTGATGTTTATAGATGAAATCTCTCTGTGTTTTACATTTCATAGAGTGGAGTAGCATATATCTATATCTCCTCCAGCTATCAAGTCTAGAATTGTGGCACTTGTTATTAGCCATTGTTTCGTCAAATTCCTGTGGATTTTGGCTTTTAAGTCGAATTGCCTGTTTTTTCAGTTAAAATGCTGCAGATTCCTAACATTCCAATGGAGCAGTTTATATCTTACCATAACTTCTCTGAACCTTTGATGATTATTGATGAAATCTCTCTATATGGTACACTTCATGGTGTAGAATTGGAAATAAGTCCATTCCACCCCCTTGGATTAAGACATGATGTATTGCCCTTGTTATTATCCCTTTTAAAATTGCAATTCTTGCAGATTTAGGTCTTTCAGGCCAAGTGGCTTTGTTTTCAGTGAGAACCTCCCTAATTCACTATGTCTCTAAAGTTTGCAGTGTATAGCTTTCTGTAACATCTCTGTACTTTGATGTTTATAGATTAACTCTCTAAGTATTGTAATTCATTGAGTAGAATAGGATATAAGCTCATATCACCCACAACTCTTATTCATGATTTCTCGCACTTGTTATTAATCCTTATTTCATTCAAATACCTGCTGATTTAGGCCTTTCAGATCAACAGGCAATATTTTCAGTGAGAAACCTGCTGAATTCAATCAAACTAAAAGGGTGCAGTACATATCTTTCTGGAACTTCCCTGTACTTTGATGTTTATAGATGAAATCTCAATGTTTTACACTTCAAGGAGTGGAGTAGCATATAAGTCTATATCACATCTAGCTATTAACACAATTGTTGCACCTGTTCTTAATACTTGTTTCTTTCAAATTCCAGCATATTTTGGCTTTTGAGGAGAATTGCCAGCATATTCATCAAGAATGCTTCTGATTTCATACAGTTTCCAAAGGAGCAGTTTATATCTTACTGTAAATTCCTGTACCTTTGATGTTTACAGTTAAAATCTCTCTATATTGTGCAGTTGATGGAGTAGATATGGCTGCGAGTCAATTGCACCCCCAGGTCTTAAGACATGATGTAAAGCACTTGTTATTATCCCTTTTTTCATTGCAATTCCTGTGGATTTCGGTCTTTCAGGCCATCTGGCATTGTTTTCAGCGAGAACCTCTTGAATTCAGTCCGACTCCCAAGGCTGCAGTGTATATCTTTCTGTAAATTCTCTGTATTTTGATGTGTATAGATGAACTATCTAAGTATTACACTCATTGAGTAGAATAGGATATAAGTCCAAATCACCTCCAGCTTTTAAATCATGATTATTTGCACTTCTTATTAACACTTTTTTTCATTCAAATACTGCTTATTGGCAACATACTGGCAGTGTTTTTAGCGAGATAACCTCCTGAATTCAATCAGACTCCCGTACTTTGTGTTAAAAGATGAAATCTCCCTATATTTTACACTTCATGGATTGGAATAGCATAGGTCTATTTGACCTCCAGCTATTAAGTGAAGAGTTATTGCACTTGTTATTAACCCCAGTTTCATTCAATTTCCTGCTGATTTAAGCCTTTTATCCAGCAGGCAGTGTTTTAGCGAGAAACCTCCTGAATTCAATCAGACTACAAAGGGTACAGTATAAATCTTTCTGTGACTTCTCTGTACATTGATGTTTATAGATGAACTCCCTAGGTATTACAGTTCATGGAGTAGAACAGGATATAAGTCCATATCACCTCCAGCTTTTATATCATGATTTCTAAGCAATTGTTATTAACCATTGTTTCATTCAAATTCTTGCATGGCTTTGAGGGTGAACTTCCAGCATTTTCAGGCAAAATGCTCCTGAATTGAAACAGGCGACAAAGGAGCTGTTTATATCTTATTTAACTTTTCTCTACTTAGATGTATAGGGATGAAATTTGCCTGTGTTGTACACTTCATCGAATAGCATAGAATATAATTCCATCTCACCTCCAGCTCTTAAGTCATGATTTCTCCCTGTTTTATTCACCCTTTTTTCATTCAAATACCTGCTGATTCATTTTATGCCAACTGGCAGTGTTTTCAGTGAGAACCCTCCTGAATTCAATCAGATTCGAAAGGCTGCAGTATATATCATTCTGGACATTCCCTGTACTTTGAAAAATTTCCTTGTTTTAACTTCATAGAGTGGAATAGCATATAAGTCCATATGACCTCCAGCTATTAAGTCAAGATTTATTGCACTTGTTATTAACCCTAGATTCATTCAAATTCCTGCTGATTTAAGCTTCAGGCCAGCAGGCAGTGTTTTAGCGAGAAACCTCCTGAATTCCATTAGACTCCAAAGGTTCTAGTTTAAATCTTTCTTTGACTTCTCTGTATTTTGATGTTTATAGATGAACTCTCTAAGTATACACTTCATGGAATAGAACAGTATATAAGACTATAACACCTCCAGCTTTTAAATTATGACTTCTAGCGCTTGTTATTAACCATTGTTTCATTCAAATTCTTGTATGGGTCAGCCTTGAGGGTGAACTTCCAGCATTTTCAGGTAAAATGCTCCTGAATTGACACAGACTACAAAGGAGCTGTTTATGTCTTACTTAACTTTTCTCTACTTAGATATATAAGGATGAAATTTGCCTATGTTGTACACTTCATCGAATAGCATAGGATAGATTTCCATCTCACCTCCAGCTCTTAAGTCATGATTTCTCCCATTTTTATTAACCCTTTTTTCATTCAAATTCGTGTTTTGTTAGGCCTTTCATACCAACTGGCAGTGTTTTCAGTGAGAAACTTCCTGAATTTAATCAGACTCCAATGGGCACATTATATATCTTTCCGTGATATCCCTGTACTTTCATAGTCATAGATGAAATCTCACTCTATGTTTTACACTTCCTGAAATAAAAAGTTTATAAGTCCTTATCACCACCAGCTTCTATGTATAAATTCTAGCACTTGTGAATAACCCTTGTTTCATTCAAATTCCTGCATATTTCGGCCATCTTGATGAATTTTCAGTGTTGTCAGCAGTCCCCTCCTGATTCCAAACAGTTTCCAAAGGAGCAGTTTATATCTGATTGTAACTTCTCTGTACTTTGATGTTTAGAGATAAAATCTATCTATATATTTCAAATCGGAATAGAATAGGATATAAGATCATTTCACCTCCAGCTCTTAATTCATGATTTCTAGTCCTTGTTATTAACCCTTGTTTCATTCAAATTCCTGGGATTTTGGCTTTTAACATGAATTGCCTGTGTTTTCAGCGAGAATTCTTATGATTCCAAACAAATTCCAAAGAATCAGTCTATATTTTAATATAATTTATCTGTACTTTGATGTTTCGCGATGAAATTTCTCTATATTGTACAGTTCATGGAATAGAATAATATCTAAGTCCATCTCACCTCCTGCTCTTCAGTAATGATTTCCAGCACTTGTTATTAACACTTGTTTCATTCAAATTCCTGCTGAATTAGGATTTTCAGGACAACTGGAAGTGTTTACAGCAAGAAACTGACCTGAAGTCTATCAGAATACAAAGGGTGCCGTATATATCTTTCTGTAACTTCTGTGTACTTTGATGTTTATAGATGAAATCTCTCTATGTTTTACAATCATGGAGTAGAATAGGATATAATTCCATATCATCTCCAACACTTATGTCATGATTTCTAGCACTTGTTATTAACCCTTGTTTCATTCAAATTCCTCCTTGTACAGCCTGTATTGTGAATTTCCGGCCTTTTCAAACAGAACTCTGCTGAACCCAAACAGACTCCAAAGAAACTGTTTATATCATACTTAAATTATCTGTACTTTGATTTTTAGAGATGAAACCTCTCTATATTGTACTCTTCATTGGTAGAATAGCATATAAGTCCATCTCACCTCCAGGTTTTAAGAAATGTTTAATAGCACTTGTAATTATCATTTTTCATTCCAATTCCTGTGGATTTCGGCCCCCAAGATGATTGAGAGCATTTTATAGAGAACTCTCCTGAATCCAAAAAGTCTCAAAGTGTGCTGTCTATATCTTACTTATTTTCTGTACTTATATGTGTTCAGAAAAATTTCCCTATGTTGTACACTTCCTGGATTAGAACAGGATATAAGTCTATCTCACCACCAGCTTCTAAGTCATAAATTCTAGCATTTGTTACTAATCCTTGTTTTATTCAAGTACCTGTTCAATTCGGACAAAAAGGCGTACTGCCAGAGTTGTCAGCAAGAACGCTCCTGATTCCAAACAGATTCTAAAGGAGCAGTTGATATCTTACTGTAACTTCTCTGTAGTTTGATGTTTAGAGATGAAATCTCTCTATATTGGAATTTATGGAACAGAATATGACATAAATCCATTCAGCTCCAGCTCTTAGTCAAGATTTCCAGCACTTGTTATTACCCCTTGTTTCATTCAAATCCTGAGAATTTCTGACTTTAAAGAGAATTGATAGTGATTTCAGCAAGAATTATCCGGAATCCAAACAGACTCAAAATGTGCTGTTTATATCTCACTTAACTTTTCTGTACTTAGATGTTTAGGGATGACTTTTCCCTATGTTGTACACTTCATGGAGTAGAATAGGAAATAAGTCCATCTCACGTCCAGCTTCTAAGTCATAAATTCTAGCACTTGTTATTAACCCTTGTTTCATTCAAATTCCTGTGGATTTCGGCCGTTAATGCGTACTGCCTTTTGTCAGAGAGATTGCCCTGATTCCAAATAGATTCCAAAGGAGCAGTTTTTATCTTACTGTAACCTCTCTCCACTTTAATGTTTAGAGTGTAATCTCTCTATGTGTTACTCTTCATGGAGCAGAATAGACCAATTTGAAGTGCTTTCAGCGAGAAAGCTCCGATTCAGACTCCAATGGGTGCAAAATATTCCTTTCTGGATGTTCTCTGTACTTTGATGTTTACATATGAAATCTCTGTATGTTTTACACTTCATGGCTCTGAATAGCATATAGTCCATCTCACCTCTAACTGTTAATTCATGATTCTAGCACTTGTACTTAACTCTTGATTCATTCAAATTCCTACAGATTTTGGCCCTAAAGGCAAACTGCCAGAATTGTCACCGATATGCTCCTGAATCCTAACAGATTCCAAAGGAACAGTTTATATCTTACTGCAACATCTCTGTACTTTAATGTTTAGAGGTGAAATCTCTCCATGTTGTAAATTTCATGGAGTAGAATAGGATATAAGTCCATCTCACCTCCAGCTCTGAAGTTGTGATGTATAGCACTTGTTATTAACCCTTGTTTCATTCAAATTCCTGGGTATTTAGGCCTTTCAAGCCAACTGGAAATATTTTCTGCGAGAACTCTCCTGAATCCAATCACAATCCAAAGGGTGCAGTTTATATCTCAGTGTAATTCTCTATAATTTGATGTTTAGATTGAAATCTCTATATCTTGTACATTTCATGGAATAGAATAGGATATGAGTTCATCTCAACCCCAATTCTTAAATCATGTTTTATAGCACTTATTATTATACATATTTTTTCATTTCAATTCCCACGGATTTCGGCCTTTAAGGTGAATTGACAGCATTTTAAGGAGAACTCTCCTGAATCCATAACAACTCATAATGACCTCATTATATCTTAGTTAACGTTTCTGTACATGTTGTTGATAGATGAAATTTCCCTATGTTGTACACTTCATGGAGTTGATAGTATAAAGGTTCATCTCAGCACCAGCTAATAAGTCATAAGTTCTAGCATTTGTTATTAACCCATGTTTCATTCCGTTTCCTGTGGATTTCGGTCTTTCCTGCAAACTGACAGTTTTTTCAGCAAGAACGCTCCTGATTCAATCAGAATCCAAAGGTTGCACTATATATCTTTTTGTAACTTCTCTGTACTTTGATCGTTATAGATGAAATCTCTCTAAATTTTACACTTCATGGAGTAGAATAGGATGTAAGTTCATATCACCTCCAGATCGTAAGTTATGACATGTAGCACTTGTTATTAACACTTTTTTCATTCAAATTTCTCCATGTAACGGCCTTTATGGTCAACTTCCAGTGTTTTCAGCCAGAACACTCGTGAATCCAAACAGAATCCAAAGCAACAGTTGATATCTTTCTTAAATTTTCTGTATTTTGATTTCAAGATGAAATCTTTCTATGTGTACATTTCATGAAATTGAATAGGGTATAATACCCTCTCACCTCCAGCTCCAAAGTCATGATTTCTAGCTCTTGTTATTAACCCTTGTTTCATTCAAATTCCTGGGTATTTAGGACTTTCAGGAAAACTGGCAGTGTTTTCAGCGAGAACGCTTCTGAAACCAATCACAATCCAAAGGGTGCAGTTTGTATCGACTGTATCTTCTCTGTTCGTTTATGTCTATTAATGAAATATTCTATATTTTACACTTCATAGAGTAGAATAGAGTATGAGTCCATCTCACCTCCAGCCTTTAATATATGATTTCTAGCACTTGTTATTAACGCTTTTCATTCAAATTCCTGCATTTATCGGCCTTTAGGGTGAACTTCCAGCATTTCAGACAGAACACTTCTGAACCCAAATATACTCCAAAGCAACCTTTAAATTCTTACTTTAATTTTTTTTACTTTGATATTTAGAAATGAAATCTATGTTGTACACTTCAGGATTAGAAATGGATATAAGTCCATCTCACCTCCAGCTCTTAGTCATGATTTCTAGTACTTGTTATTTACCCTTGTTTTATTGAAATTCCTGGGGAGATAGGCCTTTTGGGTCAAATGGAATTGTTTTCATTTGGAAAGCTCTTCAAATCAATCAGAATCCAAAGGCTGCAGTTTATGTCTTACTGTAACTTCTCTGTACTTTGATGTTTACAGATGAAATCACTCTATGTAGTATACTTCATGGAATAGAATAGGATATTAGTCCATGTCAACCCCAGGTCTTAAACCATGATTTCTAGCACTTGTTATTAACCCTTTTTTCATTCCAATTCCTGGAGATTTTGCCCTCTCAGGGGTATTGCCAGCGTTTTAGGGACAACTCTCTATCCAAAAAGACTCAAAATGAACTGTTTATGTCTTACTTAACTTTTCTGTACTTAGATGTTTATGGATGAAATTTCCCTAAATTGTACATATCATGGAGTAGAATAGGATAAAAGTCCATCTCATCTCCAAACTTAAGACATGATTTCTAGCACTTGTTATTAACCCTCGTTGCCATCAAATTCCTGCATGTGTCGGTCTATAGGGTGAACTTTTGTCATTTAAGCCAGATTGCTCCTGAACCCAAACAGACTCCAAAGCAACTGTTTATATCTTACTTGAATTTTTTTGTACTTTGTTATATAGAGATTAAATCTCTCTATGTTGTACTCTTCGTGGATTAGAATAGGATATAAGATCATCTCACCTCCAGCTCTTAAGTCATGTATTCTAGTGCTTGTTATTATCCCTGGTTCCATTCAAATTCCTGTGGATTTAGGCCTTTCACGCCAACTAGCAGGTTTTCAGAAAGAACATTTCTGAATTTCATCAGACTCCAAAGTGTGCACTATATATCTTACTGGATCTTCTCTGTTCTTTGATGTTTAGAGATGAAATCTCTCTATGTTGTACACTTCGTGGAGTAGGATAGGATATAAGTCCATCTCACCTCCAGCTCTTAAGTCATTATTTCTAGACTTGTATTTACCCTTGTTTCATTCAAATTCCTGCATGTGTTGGCCTAGGGGGAAATTCCAGCACTTTCACCAGAATGCTCCTGAATCCAAACAGACTGCAAAGGAGCTTTTTATATCTTACTTAACTTTTCGGTACTTAAAGGTTTATGAATGAAATTTCCCTGTGTTGTACACTTCATGGATAGAATAAGATATAAGTCCATACACCTTCAGCTTCTAAGTCATACATTCTAGCACTTGTTATTCATCTTTGTTTCATTCAATTCCCCCACCTTTTGGCCCTTAAGGCAAACTGCCAGAGTTGTCAGCTTTAATGCTCCTGATTCCAAACAGATTCCATGGGAACAGTTAATATCTTTGTGTAACTTCTCTGTACTTTGATGTTTAGTGATCAAAGCTCTATGTTGTACAAATCATGGAGTACAATAGGATATCCACCTCACCTCCAGCTTAAGTCATGATTTTTAGTACTGTTATTACCCATTTTTCATTCAAATTCCTGCAGATTTTGGCTTTTAATGCAAATTGTGCACGTTTTCACTAAGAATACTCCTGAATCTAAACAGACTCAAAAGGAGCTGTTTATAATTTACCTAACTTTTCTGTACTTAGATGTTTAGGGAAAAAATCTCCTATGTTGCAAACTTCATGGAATAGAATTAGGATATAAATCCATCTCACTTCCAGCTTCTAAGTCATACATTCTAACACTTGTCATTAACCTTTTTTTCATACAAAATCTTGTGGATTTTGACTTTTAAGGTGAATTGCCAGCGTTTTCAGCGAGAATTTTCCTCATTCAAGCAGACTCAAAGGAACTGGTTTTCTCTTACTTAACTTTTGTACTTAGATATTTACAGATGAAATTTCCCTATGTTTTACATTTCATCAAATAGAATAGATTATATGTCCATCTCACCTCCAGCTTCTATGTCATACATTCTAACATTTGTTCTTAACCCTTGTTTCATTCAAATTCCTCCAGATTTCAGCCCTTAAGGAGAACTGCCAGAGTTGTCAGCGAGAATGGTCCCTATTCCAAACAGATTGCAAAGGACCTATTTATATCTTACTGTAACTTCTCTGTACTTGATGTTTAGTGAGGAACTCTCTCTTGTTCACTTCATGGAGTACAATGGTATAAATCCATCTCACCTCCGGCCTGAGTCATGATTTTAGCACTAGGTATTAACCATTGTTTCATTCAAATTCTTGTGGATTTAGGTCTTTCAGGCCAACTGACTGTGTTTTCACCGAGACCGCTGTTGAATCCATTCAGAATCCAAAGGGTGCAGTTTATATCTTAGTGTAACTTCTGTAATTTGAAGTTTCAAAATGAAATCTCTCTATATTGTACACTTCAGGGAAGAGAATAGGTAATAAGTCCATATCATCCCGAGGTCTTAAGACATGATTATTAGCACTTGTTATTTTCTCTTTTTTTTTCATTCCAATACCTGCAGATTTCGACCTTAGGCGAATTGCCAGCTTTTTAGGGAGCACTCTCCTGCATCCTAAAGACTCAAAATGAGCTGCTTATATCTTACTTACTATTTCTGTACTTAGATGTTTATGATGAAATTTTCCTATGTTGTATACTTCATGGATTAGTATATGATATGTCCATCTCACAACCAGCTTCTAAGTCATACATTCTAGCACTTGATATTAACCCTCGTTTCATTAAATTCCTGCGGATTTCAACCCATAAATCGAACTGCCTGATTTGTCAGCAAGAATGCTCCTTTCCAAACAGATTCCAAAGGAGCAGTTTATATCTTACTGTAACTTATTTGTATTTGATATTTAGAGATGAAATCTCTCTATGTTGTACAGTTCATGCAGTAAAATAGGATAATTCCATCTCACCACCAGCTATTAATTCATAAATTCTATCACTAGGTTTAACCATTGTTTCCCTCAAATTTCTGCAGATTTCGGCCCTTAAGGCAAACTGCGATAGTTGTCAAGGAGAACTCTCCTGATTCCAAACAGATTCCAAAGGAGCAGATTATACCTTACTGTAACTTCTCTGTACTTTTATGTTTAGAGATGAAATCTCTCAATGTTGTACATTTATGGAGGATAATAGTGTATAAATCCATGTCACCTCCAGTCCTAAGTAATGATTTTAGGCACTTGTTATTAACCCTTGTTCCATTCAATTTCCTGTGGATTTTGACTTTTAAGGTGAATTGCCAGTGTTTTCAGCGAGAATGATCCTTAATCCAAACAGACTCAAAAGGAGCTGTTTATATGTTTCTTAACGTTTCTGTACTTAGATGTTTAGGGATGAAATTTCCCTATATTGTACACTTCATGGAATAGAATAGGATATAATTACATCTCACCTTCAGCTCTTAAGTCATGATTTCTAGCACTTGTTATTAACCCTTTTTTCATTCAAATTCCTAGTGATTTAGGCCTTTCAGGCCACTGGCACTGTTTTGAGAGAGAATGCTTCTAAACCAATAAGACTCCACAGGGTGCAGGTTTTATCTTACTGTAACATCTCTGTACTTTGATGGTTAGAGATGAAATCTCTCTATGTTGTAATCTTCCTGGAATAGAATAGGATATACGTACATTTCACCTCCACCTCTGAAGTCATGATTTCTAGCAATTGTTTTTAACCCTTTTCTCTTTCAAATTCCTGTGGATTTAGGCCTTTCAGGACAACTGGCAATGTTTTCAGCGAGAATGCTCCTGAATCCAATCAGACTCCAAAGGGTAGTATATATCTTACTGTATCTTCATTTTTTTTGTTTGGAGATGAAATCCCTATGTCGCACACTTCATGGATATATTCGATATAAGTCCATCTCACCTCCAGCTCCTATTTCATGATTTCTATCATTTCTTATTAAGCCTTGTTTCATTCAAATTCCTGCCTTAGGTGAACTTCAAGCATTTTCAGCCAGAACGCTCCTGAACCCAAGCAGACTCCAAAGAAACTGTTTATATCTTACTTAAATTTTCTGTTCTTTGATATTTAGGGATGAAATCTCTCTATGTTGTACATTTCATGGAGTAGAATAGGATATATTCCCACTCACGTCCAGCTCTTAAGTCATGATCTAGCACTTGTTAAAACCCTTGTTTCATTCAAATTCCTGGGTATTAGGCCTTTCAGGGCAGCTGGCATTGTTTTCAGGAGAATGCTCCTGAAATCAATCAGATTCCAAAGGGTGCAGTTTATAAGCTTTATTTTTTAAACATCAAATAATTTATTTAAATATAAATTTCATATCTTTGTAAATCCCGGCATTTACCCTTCCAGCCTCCCTGATCATTCCACCTCTTTCCCACCCCATGCCCCACCTGGATTTTTGTACTTCAATTTGTTTAGGTTTTTTTTGTTGTTTTTGACTTATGTTCATAGATTTTTTTAATCTTTCTCTTTTTAAAATTCATTTTAAGGTTTGTCACAATGATGCATTAATTGATCCCTCCTCCTCCCTCCATATGCCCCATCTGTATCCCCGCTCCAGTCACTTCATCTCCTATTTTTCTGCAATTTGTTGGTTGGTTAAGTTGATGTTCAGTTGTTGCATGTTTGGCCCATTGTTCTCTTCCGATATTTGGTAAATGTGTGTGCGTTTATGTTTTTCTTTTGTTTTTGTTTTTTAATTCCCAGACTTTCCCACTTCACTAACATTTGTTAAATATCCTGATACACTGTGCTCTTCTCCTCTCCCACCTTCTTCCCCCTCTTCCTCTCTCACTCCATAGTTCAGTCCCATGGTTGCTTTCATATTTTCTTATTTGTTTGTTTGTTTTTCCCTATATCCATCATATAAGTGAGACCATACTCTACTACTCTTTTTCTATTTGACTTATTTCTGCTAATACGAGTCTTTCTAGATCCATCCAGGTTGCTGCAAATGACATATGTTTGTCCTCCTTGATGGATGCGTAGTATTCCATCGTGTATATGTACCACATTTTTTTTTAGCCAATCATCTGTTTGGGGGCATTTGGTTTGTTTCCAATACTTTGCAAGTGTAAACAGGGCTGCAATGAACATGCGCGTACATGTGTCCTTTGGAATTAATGTCTTCATGTCCTCTGGGTAGATTCCTAGTAGTGGGATTGCTGGGTCGAATGTTAAGTCCACTTTCAACTGTTTGAAGGTCCTCCACACAGTCTTCATAATGTCTGGACCAGTTTGCACTCCCACCAGCAGTGTAAGAGAGTTCCTTTTTCTCCACATCTGTGCCAATGCTTGTTGTTGTCAGTTTTATTTATGTGGGCCATTCTTACTGGTGGAAGATGGTATCTCAGTGTGGTTTTAATTTGCATTTCCCTGATATTAATGATGTGGAGAATTTTTTTCATATGCCTATAAAAACAGGACCAAAACTTGTAAAGATAATGGACCAGGATAACACCCTCACACCCTGTACAATAATTAATGCAAAATGGATAAAGGATTGGAAAGTGAGGACGGCAACCTTAAAATACATAGAAGAAAACCTGGGCAACCCTTCATGAATTTCACCTCAAGAATCCATTTGGGGAAACAACTATGGCTGGCAAAAAAATGAAGGTAAACATAGACAGCTGGGACTATATAAAACTAAAATGTTTCTGTTTAGTGAAAGTGACAATAAACAAAACAAAAAGAAACCCAACCAACTGGGAGAAAATTTGTGCCCTCCAGACAAGTGACAAGATTCTGATAACAAAGATCCACAAAGAGCTCCTATAGCTCATCAAAATAAAGCAAAAAAATAATCAAAAAATGGGGAAAACACTAAAAGGACACTTCACCAAAGAGGAGATACAGATGGCTTATAGGGTGCAGTTCATATCTTACTGTAACTTCTCTGTTCATTGATATTTAGAGATGAATTCTCTCTCTATAGGGTACACTTCATGGATTAGAATAGGATAGTAGTCCATCTCAACCCCAGGTCTTAAGTCTAGATTTCTAGCACTTGTTACTAACCCTTTTGTCATTCCAATTGCTGAGGATTTCGGCCTTTAAAGCAAATTGCCAGCGTTTCAGGGACAGCTCTCCTGAATCCGAAAGACTCAAAATGAGCTGTTTATATCTTACTTAACTTTTCTGTATGAAGATGTTTACGGATAAAATTTCCCTATGTTTTACACTTAATGGAGTATAGTAGGATATAAGTCCATCTCACCACCAGATTGTAAGTTAAATTCTAGCACTTGTTATTAATACTTGTTTCATTCAAATTATTGCTGATTTTGGCCTTTTAGGTGAAATTCCGTGGTTTTCAGCAAGAACACACCTGAATCCAAAGAGATTGCAAAGGCTCTGTTTATATCCTACTTAACATTTTTGTACTTTTATTTTAGTGATGAATCTCTCTATATTGTACTCTTCATGGATTAGAAGATGCTATGGTCCATCTCACCTCAGCTCTAAGGTTGATTTTCACACTTGTTCTTAACCCTTTTTTCATTCAAATTCTTGCTGCCTTAGGCCTTTCAGACCAACTGGCTGTCTTTTCAGCAAGAATGCTCCTGATTCCAATCAGACTCCACAGGGTGCCGTATATATCTTTATTTATCATCTCTGTATTTTGATGTTAAGAGATGAAATTTCTCTATATAGTACACTTTATGGAGTAGAATAGGATATAAGTCCATTTCACCCCAGCTCTTAAGTCATGATTTCTAGCACTTGTTATTAACCCTTGTTTCATTCAAATTCTTGCATGTCAGCCTTTATGTTGAAATTCTAGCATTTTCAGCCAGAACGCTCCTGACTCTAAACAGATCCAGAGGAGCTGTATATGTCTACTTAGCTTTTCTGTATTTTGTAGTTTAGTGATGAAATCTCTTTATATTGTCCATATCATGGAGTCAAATAGCATATATGTCCATATCACTTCCAGATCTTTAGATATTATTTCTAGACTACCATTTTCATTCAAATTCTTGTGGATTTTGGCTATTAATGCAAACTGCCAGAGTTGTCAGCGAGAATGCTCCTGATTCCAAACATATTCCAATGGAGCAGATTATATCTTAATGTAACTTCTCTGTACACTTATGTTTAGAGATGAAGTCTATCTATATCGGACACTTCATGGAATAGAATAGGATATAAGTCCATCTTAACTCCAGCTCTTAAGTCATTATTCCTAGCACTTGTTATTACCCTTGTTTCATTAAATACCTGTGGATTTCAACCTTTAAGGTGAATTGTGAGTGATTTCTGCAAGAATGCTCCTGAATCCAAACAGACTCAAAAGGAGCTGTTTATATCTTACTTAACTTTTCTGTACTTAGATGTTTAGGATGAAATTTCCCTATTTTGTACACTTCATAGAGTAGAATAGCATATAATTCCATCACCTCCAGCTTCTAAGTCATAAATTCTAGCACTTGTTATTAACCTCTGTTTCGTCAAATTCTGCAGAATTAGCCCCTTTAGGCGAACTGCCAGAGTTCAGCAAGAATGCTTCTGATTGCAAAAAGATTCCAAAGGAGCAGATTATATCTTACTGTAATTTTCTGCACTTGGATGTTTAGAGATGAAATCACTCTATGTTGTACATAACTTGAATTAGAATAGGGCCAGTCCTTTTCACCTCCAACTCTTAAATCATGATATCTGGGACTTATTATAAACACTTGTTTCACTCAAATTCCTGTGGATTTAGGCATTTCTAGAGAACTGGCTGCAGTTTAAAGGAATACATTGCTGAATCCAAGCAGACTCCAAAGTGTGAAGTTTATATCTTACTAAAATTCTCTGTACTTTGACATAGTGATGAAAAATCCCTGTGTTGTACACTTCATAGCAGAAAATTATATCTGTCCATCTCACCTCCAGGTCTTTAGTCTTAAGTTCTAGCACTTGTTATTAACCCTAGTTTCATTCAAATTCCTGCATGTGTCGGACTTTAGGGTGAATTCCAGCATTTTCCGCCAGAACACTCCTGACCAAACAGACTCCAAAGGAGCTATTTATGTCTTATCTAACTTTTCTGTACTAAAATGTTTATGGATGAAATTTCCCTATGCTGTACACTTCATGGAGTAGAACAGCATGAAAGTCCATCTCTCCTCCAACTTCTAAGTCATAAATTTTTGCACTTTTTATTAACCTTTGTTTCATTCAAATTCCTGCGGATTTCGTCCACTACAGTGAACTGCCAGAGTTATCAGCTAGAACGCTCTTAATTCCATACAGATTCCAAAGGAGCAGTTTATATCTTACTGTAACTACTCTGTACTTTGATGTTTAGAGAGGAAATCTCTATATGTTGTACACTTCATGGAGTAGAATAGGATACATGTCCATCTCACCACCAGCTCATAAGTAATGATTTGTGGCACTTTTATTAACACTTGTTTCATTCAAATTCCTGCAATTAAGGCTTTTCAGATCAAACTGGCAGTGTTTTCATTGAGAACACTCCTGAATCCAATGAGACTCCAAAGAGTGCAGTATATGTCTTTCTGTAACTTCTCTGTACTTAAATGTTTAAGATGAAATCTATCAGGCGTAGAATAGAATGTAAGTCCATATCACCTCCAGCTATAAAGTCATGATTTCTAGCACTTGTTATTAAAACTTTTTCATTAAATTTCTGCATGTGTTGACATTTAGGATGAACTTCCATGATTTTCAGCCAGAATGCTCCTGAATCCAAACAAACTCCAAAGTAGCTGCTTATATCTTACTTAACCTTTCTGTACTTTGATGTTAAGAGATGAAATCTCTCTATGTTGTACACTTCATGGAGTAGAATAGGATATAAATCCATATCACCTTAGGTCTTAAGTCATGATCTAGCACTTTTTATTACGCCTTGTTTCATTCAAATTCCTGGGGATTTCAGCCTTTAAGTCAAATTGCCAGCGTTTTCAGTGAGAATGCTCCTGAATCCAAACAGATTCAAAATCAGCTGTTTATATCTTACTTAACTTTTCCGTACTTAGATGTTTAGGGATGAAATTTTCCTATGTTGTGCACTTCATGGAGTAGAATAGGATATACGTCCATCTCACCTCCCAATCTAAGTCATATTTTCTAGCCCTTGTAATTATCCCTTGTTTCATTCAAATATCTGTGGATTTCAGCCTTTCAGGCGATCTGCCAGTGTTTTCATCAAAAGGCACCTGAAGTCAAACAGACTCCAAAGGAACAGGTTATATCTTATTGTAACATCTCTGTATTTTGAGGTTTATGGATGAAATCTCGCTATGTGTACACTTCGTGAAGTAGAATAGGAAATATCGATCTCACCTCCAGCTCTTAAGTCATGATATCTAGCATGATATTAAACCTTGTTTCATACAAATTTCCGTGGATTAAGTCATTCAGGCAGACTGCCTGCGTTTTCAATGAGAAGGCTCCTGATTCCAAACAGACTCTAAGGGAGAAGTTTATTATATCTTACTGTAACTTCTATGTACTTTGATGTGTAGAGATGAAATCTTTCTATGTTGTAGACTTCATGAAGTAGCATAGGATATAATTCCATCTCACCTCCAGGTCTTAAGTCATGATTTCTAGCACTTGTATTAACCTTGCTTCTTTGAATTTCCTGCATATTTCACAATTAAGTGAACTTCCAGCATTTTCAGCCAGAACCTCCCTGAATCCAAACATAAGGAGCTGTCTGTATATTACTTAAATGTTGTGTACGTTGATGTTTACAGTGAAATCTCTCTATATTGTACTCTTCATGGAATAGAATATGATATCAGTCATTCTCACCTCCAGCTCTTACTTCATGACTGTAGCACTTGTTATTAACACTTGTTTAATTCAAATTCCTGTGGAGTTAGGCCTTTCAGGTGAACTGTAGTATTTTCAGTGAGAACCCTCCTGTATCCAATCAGAAACCAAAGGATGCACTTTATATCTTACTGTAACTCCTTGTACCTTGATATTTAGAGATGAAATCTGTATTGTTCACTTCATGGAGCAGAATAGGATATAAGTCCATTTCACCTCCAGGTCTTAATACATGATTTCTAGCACTAGTGTTAAAAACTGTTTCATTCACATTTTGCCGATTTTGGTATTTTATGTGAACTTCCAGGGTTTTCAGCCAGAACACTCCTGAATCCAAACAGATTGCAAAGGAGCTGTTTATATCTTACTTAACTTTTCTGTACTTTGATGGTTAGAGATGAAATCTCTCTATGTTGTACACTTCATGGAGTAGAATAGGATATCTATCTCTCTCACCTCCAGCTCTTAAGTCATGATTTGTAGCACTTCTTATTATCCCTGGTTTCATTCAAATTCCTGCAGATTTTGGCCTCAGGCAAACAGCTTGCTTTTTTATTGAGAGTGATCCTGATTCCAAACATACCCCAAAGGAGCTGTTTATATCTTACAGTAACTTCTCTGTACTTTGGTGTTAGAAATGAAATCTCTCTATGTTGCACACTTCATGGAGTAGAAGAGGATAGCAGTCCATCTCGTCTCTAGCTCTAAAGTTTCACAATTTCTAGCACTTCTTTTTAACCCTACTTTTCATTCAACATCCAGCGGATTTCGGTCTTTCAGGCGAACTGCAGCATTTCCAGCGAGAAAGCTCCTGAGTCCAAGAGAATCCTAAGGAGCAGTTTATATCTTACTGTGACTTTGCTGTACTTTGATGTTTATAGGTGAAGTCTTTCTATGTTGCACACCTGATGGATTAGCATAGGAAACATACTATCTCACCTCCAGCTCTTACATTTCTTGATTTCTAGCACTTCTTAGAAATCCTTCTTTTCATTCAAAATCTTGTGGATTTCAGCCTTTCAGGTGATCTTCCAGCATTTTCAGTGAGCTCCTACATGCTGTGGAGTCAAGAACTGTTTAGATGATTCAGGTTGCACAATTTTGGTAAACTCCAAGCTCACATTTGACTTCCGATGTTTGGATATGGGGGTGGTTTCAATGTTGCCTCTGAACCTGATAGGGTAGTGTCAACTCAGAGTGTTCTGGAGGAGTTATGAGCACTCCAGTCACCAGCGCAAACATTTCCTATGTCAGATTTGTCAGATTCCTACTCTCCCCCCACCTCTTGTTTGTCCTTCCAGGAGACCTACATTGGATGAGAGGTTTCTGTGTGTCTTGTGCTGGGAGGTGGCAGGGAGCCAAGTTCTTCCTGCCCTCAAAGAGCTCATGGTCTTGAGAGGGAAATAAGTGTACCAATAAACATCAGTGAAGGAACTCCAGAAATTGGGCCAAACTGGTTTCTTCTATGGTAGGCTCAGAAAGACAATGTATTTTTGCCTGTGGAACCGCTGGCTCATGTTGCTGGGGTGCCATGGACTCAAGCAATCCGCAGCATTAGCTTCTCAGGTAACTGTGATTACTGTGTGCGTCACCGCACCTAGATATTTTTTTGGAACTAGGTCTCACTACAGACCCCAGGCGAGATTCGAACCATGATCCCTAGCCCCAGCTGCTTCAAAGGCTGAAGCTTACAGGCATGAACCACCATGCCCAGCCTTGGCTTTTGTGTATCAATGGTAAAGATGATCAGTGTAAATGTTAATTAACCATTTGTGGCCTGGTACCTAGGGAGAGAACCAGGCAAAAGTGTATCTACTTAGATTTCAAGGTAAAGGCATTGTTAATGTAACTGCCTGCAGTTGCTTTGTAGAGAGAGAAGCAGGTGTAGGTGTGTCTACTTAAGTTAATGCTCAGTGCCAATGAACAGTTTGGAACCTGCTTTGTAGAGAGAAGCAGGCAGAGGTGTTCAAGGTTAAAGATAAAGCTTAAGGTGAATGGCCTGTTTGTAGCCTGCTTTGGAGAGGGATTCAGGCCTGTATGTGTTACAGTTAAAGTAAAAAAGTCTTCAGGTTGCCATGTTTCACTATGATTGTAATGTATCCTCTTATATTTATGCTAATGAGAGTAAGGTTAACACAGTAACTTTGATATCACAACCACCTTTTGCTATAATCCCAGTAAATGTAACTAATGAATGATATCATGATGCTGGTTGGTTAGCTCTTATGAAATTGCGCTCATTGTTAGCCAGACCTTAGAGAGCTGTAGACATTATTATAATGGGAATTATAGCTTTAATACTGCTCTTTTAGAAGGAACCAACCATATCTACTGTAGCTCTTACACAAGAAATGCAAACTGTTTCCTATGTAAATGCTTTAGCCACAGTAATTATAAATTGGAAGCTAGGTTATCATTCTCATATGATATCATCCTAATGTTAGGAGTTCAAGCTTTGCATATTCAAACTAATTTAAAGTGTCATGCAGAATATGCTCATGTGTGTGTTAATAATGTTACTTACACTGAATCCATGTTGGTTGGAATAGGGTTAAAAGGCATCTTCTTGTGATGGAATGTTAACAGCCTGAACAATAAATTGAGCCAATTTGGTATGGCACTCCCTTGATTTAGGAGATAAGCAGTTCGCTCCCTACAGGACATCCCCTCCCTCCGCAAAAGAAAACAAATTGATAACCCCTCATATGGCCTTATGTTATTATAGGTAACTTTATGGTTAGCCTCGCTGTAAACTTAAAGTGTGCCTCTAACAGGTGCCCCATATTTTACATTTGTTTGACTTAGAATAGGAATGCATATGTATAACTTAGGCTGTAAGACAATATAAAAGGACTTAACTGGTGAACAAAGCGATGCACTGAGTCTCCCTTGAATCTTGACTTTTTAGCCCTCAGCTAAGCTTTCCTAATAAGCTTTTTTGTCCTTGTCTTCCTGTGTCTGGGCTGTTTGTGCTGAGCCGTGTTTGATTCAGGGCCTAACACTTGGTGTTTGGTCACTTTCTAATTTATCCTTTCATTTGCTTGAGTTGCATAGGTATATTTTAGACATGCATAATACACCTCATTTGTCATATGACATTGATGGAGCTGTCCAGGACATTGCTGCTCAGGTAGCCAAACTGACTCCTCATTGGTCTAATTTCTTCAGATAGATAAAATCTATTATTCCTGTAGTATGACTTCTTTCGCTAATGATATTGTTTGCCCTTTATCATCTGTAACCTGTTGCAAACTTTAAATGCAATGTCAGTTGAACTCCATAACCTTAAGGTTTGCCATTCAAAATTTCTCTGAGCACTGGCTTGCCAATGACAGGTAAGATTCGGAGCACTCAGTGTTCAACCTAAGACAGGGCTTGCAAATAGCCGCATTTGTTTGTCTTCATGACTGCTCAGACACTGAAGGGGTTCAGAAAAAACTGAGACAGGCATAGTAGTGATGGGTAGCAGAGAGTTTGGACTGGGTCACACATTAAGC
>PVHY01023654.1:0-20663 GCA_004024945.1 Uropsilus gracilis
CCCCCTGCTCCCTGCCCCTCCCCCTGGCCCTGCCCCCCTCGGGGCACTTCCTGCCCAGAGCTCTGAGCTGCCAGCAAGCTGGAGCACCGTGCCCTGGTGCAGGGCTGACCTGGCGCCCGAAATGCCCGCGCGAGTCCTCGCCCTTCCTGTGTGTGCGGCGTTTGCGCCGGCGGCTGCAGCGTGGCGGGGAGGCAGCCCGCAGGCCGGGCAGCGGGACCCCAGCCGGAATCCCGGGGCGCGCGCGGACTGAGGCGTGTGCTGCGCGCACAGCACCCTGGGGTGCCCGGCACCTCCCCCTTCGAGCTGCGCCTGGGTTTCCGGGTGTGGACAGCAGCGTGGCCTCCGCCCCGCTGGCATCTGTCTCCCTCCTGCGCTCGTGGAGCCCGACGGAGCCGGCACCGCTGTTCGCTGGCACGCAGATGTCTCCGCACCCCACGCAGCCTGGCACTCGAGCGACCCCCGCACCCCTGTCCCCGCCTTTCCCCTTCTCTCCCCTTGGATGCCATGCTGCAGCGTCGCCCGGAGGCAGGGCGTGGCGGCGGTGAGGAGGGCTGGGAGCAAGGACAGCCAGACGGAGCACTCAGCGTCACAGACGGCGCCTTGTCACTCTCTCTGGCCAGATGCTGCTAAAACGGGCCTGGCCTCGAGTGCCGTCCTGACCCGCAGGGCCCAGGTGATGGGCTGGGTGAGGGCTCCCGCCAGGGTTTCCCTGTGCCCGGGCAAATGGCGGCTTTCCTGTAAGGAGGAGAAGTGATCGCCCTGATTTGGACTGGGGGGATGAGCTCTCTGCTCATTCAGATGAAGAAGCGCGGCTCGCAGAGCCAGTTTATTCTAGCAGATGTTTAACACTCTTAATCAACAATCGCGAGGCAAAATGGAATCTGTTTATCGCAGATGACAAGATTTTTGAAATGAAGATGAGCTTGGGAATTGGAAGAAGACAATTGATCAGGAAGACAATTAATCATTGGAGACGGCTGGCTCATTTGCATACGATGAGCTCCACCACATTTGCCGCAGAATAAAGTACATCATCAATTGCCGTCCTCCGTGATAAATGGTTCTGATGACAGCACGAAGGGCTGACCGGGGTACAGCGAGTCCCAGTTTTCAGTCCTCTTTCCCCGGCCCCGGGGACCGGTGAAGTTCCGACTGCCAGCCGCGCCACCGGGTCCCAGGTCGCAGGAGAGGAGGCTGAGTCTCTTGGCCTTTGCTTTACCCCTTTCTTGGCCACAAGATGGACTTGCAAGATGGAGGACAGATGGTCATAGACGGGGGCAGTAACCCAAGTCTGCCGTGTGCGCAGGCACCGCCTCCCACTCAGAAAATGAGTTTATTGGGTTCCCGCAGCGAAGTCGATCTGCCCCATGCCATGCGCTGGTGGCATGGGGGCATCTCTCCTGGGGTCATGCTCATGTGGGTGGCAGGACACTGATAAACACTGGTGCCGCTGGTGCACACGCCCGGGCGGCCTCCTGGGGTCTTCACATCCCGAGCGGCCTGACCAGGAAGGGTTTGCGGGAGGACAAGGAGCGGGACACCCAGCTGCAGTGTAGCGACATCTCCTGCCACTCAGCCCAGCCTTTGGAATTGCTGGACCACGACTTCCTCCAGGGGACGGAGCGTCTCCAGCGTTTCCTACGTGTGTGCTGTGAAGCCGAGAGGTCTCAATCACACCGCTCTTCTTGCAGCCGCCACCTGTACATCCTTCTGTTTCCAAAGCAAGGCGGCTTCGTGGGAAAAGAACACCCTTAAATAAACAGTGCTGGGATAAGCGGACATCTGTGTGCGGAACCATAAATATTGACTCAGACCGCTTATGAAAATGAACTCAGAATGGATGCTTATCCATGTAAGACTTCAATCCCCAAACTGCAGGAAAATAGCATAAAAAACCTTTTGTGAACTTGAGTTAGCTGACGAGCTCTTGGCTGTAAGCAAAAGCATGATGTTTAAAAACAAAAGTGATGATTGCGCTGGTCTTGGAAGGATACCACCAAGGAGGTGACAAGACAAACCCCAGACCGAGATGGCACCGTCGCAAACCCTGTGATTGATGAAGCACTTGTATCCAAATTGCATAAAGGATGCTCAGAGCCCAGTGTTCAGAAGACAACTTCGATGGGACGATATTCTGAACAGTCAGACATTTTTCCAAAGAAACAAAGGCTATGAAAGGAGGCTGTCATCCTCTGTAACTGGGGAAAAGTGAATAGAAACCGTTCTAAGACGGTCAGCAGTCAGATGCCATCAACTGCTGAGTGGACTCTAGAGCCACCGGAATGCTCAGCGCTGCTGAAGGGCGCGAACGGACATCCACCTGGAAAGCAGATGGACAACCTCCCGTGAAATCAAACACGCACTTAGTGTGGACAGACGGCGTCACATCCCCAGGAAGTGCACACAACGTTCATAATTGGTGCATTGACATGAAATGTTCCTCCTGCTGTTTTTCCTAGTTTTCTGTAGGCTTGACAGTTTTCAGATGTAAAACCGGCAAAGAATATGTTCATCCTTTTCCAGCTAACAGTGACCTTTCATGATCTGAAATCATTTAAGCTGTGGATTAATTTAAACTGTGTAAGGAGACGAGACTCAACATTAGGAAGTTCATAAAGATGAAGAATTACAAGTGTGGAGACACCCAGCACCCAAATACAGGGGCAGCGCATTTTTATTGAAAAAAATGAGCATTTACGTGAAAGGATAACAGAGAAATAAATCCTTGTAGAGTAGCTTAATGGAATATTATGCAAACGTTAAGTGTGTTTTGCTGAATATTTAATGACATGATAAATGTTTATGCTACTTTAAATGAAAAAAATAGGATAAAATCTGTGTCTATAAAGCTATTTTGTAAAAAAAAAAAATTATTTTTTTAAAAAGCATGGAGAGAAAAATCCGGAAGAAAATAAAAACTTAGAGGAGTTTATCTGACAATTGGATTTATTTTTTGTTTATAATTTCCCCAATTTTCCAATGTTCTCCACTAAGTACCTGCTATTTTCTTCTTTTTTCTTTTTGCAGCAGCTGAAAGTGTGTCCAACAACGCAGTGCCTTGCACAGAAGCGGAGCGCGTCTGAAAGAATCTCTTACAACAAGTACCTGTAGATCACCAAACAGGCATAAAGCAACAGCCACACTGCAGGAGCTTTAAAAATAATAGATTTCAGGTCAACTGAAGGTAGATGGTCATCTGCCTCCGGACGTCCGAGAGCCGTCTCTTCAGGAGAAAGCAGTTTCCAATGCGCTTCAGCGAAACGATGGCGCCTGTAATTGCCTGGGATGTCAGGACGTGAGGACAGAAGATGCGGGGCCAGCTGCCAGCTCCCAGCGGGTTCTCTGGGGTGAGCCCGCCGGCCCTAGCTAGGTCCTGTGAGGTATGAGGTTGGGGGTGCAGGAAGAGCCCCTTCGGGGTGTCCCACTCCAGATCCTGTGCAGTGGCGTGCTGGTCCACGGGCAAGAGTGTTCTGGAGACCCCGGGGCTCCAAGGAGTACAGAGACTGCAAAGAAGCCACGTGGAAAGTGGGTGACAACGCAGGGATGCTAGTCAGAAGCTTCAAGCTGAGCCGCCCGGAGCCTGGGCCTGCTCCCGAGGGCCAGTTGGTCTCTGGTCATGGGAGGGGGCTTGGCTTGCCCGGGGGCCAGTGGGAGGGTGGCTGCACGGGCCCACGGCATGCAGGGCTGGGGAGAGCCTGGCGGAGGGGCTGGCCTGGGCAGGAAGCTGAGCCGGGCGCCTCCAGTTGGGGAACTTGCTCTGCAGAGAAGGGTTGGGGGTGTGTTTGTTGGGGGGAGGAGGCTCTTAATGCGGCCTTTGAATGGAGCAACCCAGACTCAGGTCAGGCGTCTGAAGATCCCCACGTTTTCTGGAAGGATCTGCTGGGGTCGGAGGCTGAGCCCGAGGGGCGCGTCAATCACCGGCCCATCTCTGCGCCCCGAAAGACGGAGTGTCAGGCTGGTCAGAGGCTGAGCACGATGAGCTCGGCAAGCGTCTTTCAAGTGAATCATCCTCTTGAAGAGCAGGACGCCCCGTTTCGTCGTAAGCAGTGGAAGAGCGCGAAGGCGTTTTGGGTGAACAAGATCCGGCCCCGTTTTGTTTCTGGGAGGGCTGGGCACCCTGAGCTCGCGGCTGGGGTCTGGGGCGATGGGTGCTGCGGACTCAGGCGTGAGCCTGATGGGTCTGCAAGGCCCCGTGGCCAGTAGCGAGGCACAGCTCCGTGTGGGCGCTGAGGATCGCTGCCCCTCCTGGCAAAGCCCTTCGGAGAAATGAGTCTGTCCGGCCAGACACCCCTAGCCGTCTTGTCATGGCGGGAGGAAGGGGGCTCCAGCCCTGGCTATCTCCCCACTCCCCTGCCCCGAGCCCCGGCCGGGGCCCCCACCTCTTGCCGGGGCGCGCTGGGCCAGAAAGGCTCTCTGTGCGCACCGTGTCTTGGCGGCTGAGCTCGCCGGCAGGTGCGGCTGGGCCTTTCCCGAGCGCTTGGAGAAGTCCTGGGCCACTGGCTCCTTCCGAGGCCAGCACCGCGAGACGAGGAGCCTGGCTCCCCTCCCCAGGGCTGAAGGACGACCCCAGCCCTCGGCATTCGGGCACTGGTGACCCCTGCTCGGGGGCCCCTCCCCTGGCCGCTGCTGCGTCCATGGACGTGAGGACAGCGATGCTATGAGCTTGAGCCCGAACCCGAAACGCGCGGGGGCCCGGCCAGCCCGCAGCCCCTCCCGCGCCCTGCTCGCTCTGCCCGGCCGCAAGGAGATGAGCCTGCGACACTCGCTCCCATGGAGACAGGGCGCAGTGTCCCTCCGAAGGGAGAGAGAGCGTGTCCGCTGGCCAGCTGGTGGCAGTGTGTCCACGAAGGAGAGCCAGGCTGCGCCCTCCGCTCCCGCGCTGCGTGTCACCTGCCGGGCGAGCGCCGCGGGCTTCCCTCCCCAACACTGGCCCGAAACACCAGGCGTAGAGCTCGGGGTGGCCCTGGGGACGCCTCGGCCACAGGACGCCACGACCCTCGCCCGCAAAGCCACCCGCTGCGGTGCCCGGCCTCGCGGGGCGCACTGACCGGGACGGGGCGCCGGGGGGAGCTGCTGGCGGCCAGGCTGCCCAGCCTCCCGGGGCTCGCGCGGGCAAGACGAGCTTCGGCAGGCGGCGTGGTCCCCGTGCGCCCGCCCGCGAGGGCCAGGCCCTGCCCCTGCCACTCCGCAGCCTCCAGCGCCGCCGCGCTCCCGACACGCCTCCCGGCAGCAGCTCCGGTTTCTCTTCTGTGCCACAGTCGGGTGACGCGCCAGCCGGCGTCCGTGCCCGCCATGAAGCCCGGCTCTGCCAGCTCTGCGGACGGCCAGGCGGGTGCGGGAGCCGCGTCGTCCGCCCGTGGGAAGACCCAGACACCCTGGCAGCCTTGGCCCTCCACCTGGGAGACGCGTCTCCGTCTCGCCTCCTCGGGGCCCCCGCCCGGGCACCGCCCACACCTGCTCCACCTGGGGGCGGCGCGAAGCCCACGGACGGCAGCCGAGCCGGCCAGAGGGGACGGGCCGTCCGGGCCGAGTTGCTCCCCCGGGCGAGCTCTGCCTCCTCGTCCCCCGGAGAGGCCGGCGGCTGCGCTCCGCGCGCTCCTTCACGGGTGGCTGCACCCTGGGCGCCGCAGGGGGGGCCATCTGAGCCTCAGGCCGCTGCTGCTCCCGGGGCGGCCGAGGAGAGGGGAGGCCCGGCGGCCGCCGGCTGCTGGCCAACGGCGGGCGGGCGCCGTGGGCGGCCCGGGCGCGGGGCTCAGTGCCCGGGCCGTGGCGCGCCGGCCGCTCTCGCCGACTGCGGCACCAGAGCGCGGCTGAGGGGGGCACGGGGCCACGGCCTTGCGGCCCGGCTGCCAGGGCCCCCAGGGCCCCCCGGCTTCAGACTGCCCGGTCTCGGGGAGCCTGCGCCTCGCGGGGTGACGCAGCCGGGCGCGGTGACCGGCCTGCGCGTGAGCCCGCGTCCTGGGGGCTCGGCGAGGGGCCCTGGAGAAGCGCCCCGGCCCCCCGGGAGAGCTGGCCTGGCCCGACGTCCTGGCGTCTGCGTCCCCGCGGGCGCGGAGCCGGGACGCTTGCGTTTCGCCCCAGCGGGGCGGCAGGGGCGCCTCAGCTCGGCCCCGGGGTGAGGCCAGGGAGCTTGGGGTGCAGGGCCGAGCTCCAGGGCTAGGGAGCCCCATGTCCAGGACAGCCGTTGGCCCTGGGTGGCTGGGCCCAGCCCCGGGGCGGGAGGGGCTCTTGGGCCTTTCAAGGGGCCCGGGCTGCTGACCGGTGGGAACACGGCCTGCGTGCGTCAGGGCCTGGGTCACGCCTGGACTCCGCAGTCCGGGGTGACCACGTGTGCTACTGGCCCTCTGGCCCTCTGCGTCCCCTGCTCCTCCGCCTCGCAGGGCAGCTGTGGACCGGAGAAAGCAGGGGTGTGCGCGGGGTGGGACCCGCTGGGGCGTCTGTGCTGGCCGCCAAGTTGAGGACGAGGGGTTTCTAGGCTGTGAGAGCTTCGTCCGCCGGGCACCTGGAGGCCTCAGCCCCGCCGCGCTGCCTCGCGGGTCACCTTCTCGGAGTCTGTGCAAGAGGCTGGAACCCTCGTCTTCCAGGGCCAGGAACCGGGGCTCAGAGGGGGGGATGGGAGCGGCTCCCCCCGCCCCTCCCCCTCCCCCTCGGCTGCGGCTCCGCCCCCTCCCACCTTCCTTCCAGCCAGGAAGCAGTCCGGTCACTTGCGCCAGGGTGGAAGGCGGTGTTACCAGCCCCCCATCACCCCAGGAGGTGCCGCAGGCGGGGGTGGTCATCTGCCCGCCCAGCTGCCCGCTCCGCCCTCCTCCCACGCGGACCTGCCCGTGCACACGCTGGAGCCGATCACGGGCCGTTGGCAAACTCCGCTCCAAACAGCCGCCAACTTCCCCCTTCATCTGCATCGCAGATTCTGCAAGCACCGGCCTCTCGCCAGTGGACGCGGCCTGTGGACAGCTGGGCAGAGGCAGCGCCGTGCTAAGCGACTCACCTCACACATGCCCGGCCTCGCCTGGCTTCTGCCGGAGCACGGCCCTGCCACGTCTGCTTGGCTTGCTCGTGAAGGGCGCCGGTCAGCGGGGAGGGAGCCGCGCCGGGCAGCGTGCGGAGGATGGAAGGGCCGGCGCCTGAGCACGCAGCGGCCTCGGCCACGCCGTGCGCCTGGCGGTCAGCGGTCCTGCCAGAGGCACAGGCGCGGGCATCAGCACTCGTCCAGGGTGCGGCTCCCCTTGCGGCCAGCACCCCCCCCCCGCCGGCCCTTTGCTTTTCGCCCCCACGTCCCCCGAGTAGGTCCGCTGCCGCTGGGCCCATCCCGGGCATCCGCAGCAGAGCCGCGCTGGCGAGAGGGGGCTTGTTGCGGGCAGCCTGCACCCTGTGGCACCACGGCCGTGGACCAGCGGGCGGGCGAGGCTCCCGCTGCCCGCGCCCCGGGCCCCCCGCTCAGGTCACTGCCTTATTTCGCTCAGGGGCCGCGTCGCCTCGCGCTCCCCAGAAGCCCCGGCGGGGCCGCCCCGGCTCAGCCAGCGTCTCTCCCGCCGCCGCGTGGCCCACGCCGCTGCCTCCGGCCGGACTCTGCGTGGCACATGCCGCTCTCCCACCGTCAGCGCCGTGAGCACCTGACCAGCGCCGTGAGCCCTGCACCGGCCGCGCCGCCCCGAGGGCCGTGCCCGGGCCCCGCTTGTCATCAAGGGGATGGACACGACGACAGCCCCGTGACTGGACAGCCCACTGCCGCCGCTGCGTGGCCGGAAACGGCACCGCTTTGCCCTGGCAGGACCGGGAGAGCCGTGCCACGGGCAGCTGCGCCCCCTGCGGGCCTGGGCAAGGACCTGAGCACCCCCACTGCCCCCGGGAGATGGCTGCAGAGGGCGCCTGACGCCGTGATGGGGACTCAGTGCCACCCTGCGTCGCGGGCGCCCCCGCTCCTCCCGAGCCTGGGAACGCCCGGCCTCCTCGGGGCTCCCGGGAAGCAGAGCCCGGAGACTGGCTTGCTGCGGCCTTTGGCGCACACGGCTGGAGGCCCGAGACAGCCAGTCGCCACGGGAAGCGTGGCCCAGGGCAGCGGGCGGCGGGATGCGGTCCAAGCGGAAGGCGGGTGCGCCGGGGCCCCGGGGCCGGAGAGTGGGAGGGTCGGGCCAGCCTGGGAGAGGCAGAAGCGGCCTCCTCCTCCCTGGGCGCTGGCCGAGCCTCAGCAGCCGGGGAGGGGAGGATGCCCCCTTGGTCCAGTCCACAGCCCGGAGTCCAGGCACACATAGCCGGACCCTGCGTCCCAGGGGTCCGTGCTCGGGCACCAAGGGAAACGCCCCGGGGTGGGGGCTGCAGGAAGCCAGCCCGGGCCGCTGTCCCTCCGGCCGCGCGGGGCACCCAGCCTCGTCCAGAGCCGAGGGAGGCGCTTAGACACCCAGCACCGCAGGCCCCGGTGTCCAGCAGCCGACTCCCGCTCGGCTGCGTCTTGTCTCTGTGACGCTGCGCGGACCTGGGAAGACCCGGAGGGAGACTGTTGCAGAGAGGAAACCCACGGGCGGTGCCGCGCGAAGGCAGCTCCGTGGGGGTGTCCGCCCCGGGACCCTCCTGTGACCGCCTCCACGGCTTAATGAGGTTCATGCGGACACACGTGTGTTCACATGAGTCTCAACATGCCAACTCCATGTCTGGGCAGGGGTGTGAGGAAGGAAGCCCCCGCAGGAAATGGGGGGCACTTACCAGACAGACAGGCTGGCAGAGGCTGAGCCCAGCCCCAGGGCCCTCGGCATCCAGCCACGTTCCTCACCCACATCCCTGTGGCTCATCTGCTCATGGAGCCCGTTTGGGGCGGCCGTTTGGGGCGGCCCTCGCCACCTGCCCCTGAAGGGGTCTCAGCCGTCTCGCCCCATCTTCGCCCGGAAATGCCGTTTGGTTTCCTCAGCAGCAGGTCATTGATTTCCTAGGGTTCTTCTCGCCGCCAAGATGCGGAGCTCAAGCCTCTCGGGGCTCACGGGTCTGGCCGTGGTGGTTGTTCCTTGGTTCACTTAGAGCACAAGTTCGAAGCAGAGTGATAAGGGGGTAAGACCGGAGAGGAGACGGTGTTCAGGGGTCAACGCTGCTTTGGGGCGCCCGGGAAGGATCTCTCTGAGCCAGCCGGCTGCCAAGACCCAACTGCCGGGAGGCATCGTGTGGCCGTCAGAGGGCGGCTTCTCCCCGGCCTGCCATGGAATCATCCCAGGCGTGTGGAGCCAGCCGAGGGCGAGGCTCGCTTCCTTCCCCCTCCGGTCCGCACGCTTCCCTGCTAAGCCTCTGCGACGCTCTGTCAAGCTTCGCGCTCGTGCCTTGTCGTGGAATCAAGGAGGCTGAACACGGTGATCTTTGCGCACGTTTTAAATGAAGTGTCAAGGAAAGAAACACATTTTAAAATCATGAAATTATCCCCCAATTTACTTCCTACTCGGCGGAAACGGTGCATTCCCTCTTTCCTCCTCTGCCCCCACCTTCTGCTTAACCCCCGTGGCATGCAGTGCAGGAGGCAGACAATAGACTCAGGCACACTAATAACTCGGCCAGTGTCTTCCTTCACCCGGCTCTGGTCGTCATGCGATGAATCAAATGTTTATCCTGTGCCCAACAATATGAAAGAATTGTGATACGATTGTGTCGAGATCCCAAGAAACCAGAGTTATTATGTCTGGATGTTTTGCATTAGTGGCTTCTCCCGCATGAAATCCCCAAACCAATTACATTACAACCCAAAAACCAGCGCGCAGCTCGGAGGACTGTGGCTGCAGTTTCACCGGGGTGAGAACGTTGAATTTCATACACACAAAGCACCGCTGTGAGTGTCAACAGGACTTGGGGTTAATAATACTGAACTATAGCGTTAGCTTCCTATGTGTAAATACTTCCTGCGAATTTGGGCGCCATCTGAAATTAAATGTGGAGAAAGAAACTTGTGCACACAACTTAAGCAAAGAAAATTCAGCTGAACGCAAACAGACAGCCCACACAGGCGCTCACCATAGGACTTCTCGGCGCTTCTGATTTAAAATATATGTCGTCTGAATCCTTATAATGACTTTCCCTCTTTCCAGACACGAGCTCCTCGCTGTGGAAAAGAGAGGGAGGGGGAGAGGGAATGCATTTCAAATTAGAGTTTTCTTAATTATTAGCTTGTTTTGTTTCAACGTCTGTCTCAGATCATTTCACCAATAAGGAGATTTTTTTTCCTTTCATTAAATCAAATTATAAGGTGGAGTTTCAGCCGTGTTTCTGTAGGGGAAACACCCAGGGAGGGTTTCCTAGCACCCAGGAGTTTCAAGCTACAGCTGGGTTCCTTAGTTATTATATAGAAGCATGAGCAGGACCCACTCACCAGCAGGAACATACAAATGGAGCCTGCAGTGTAGACAGAAGAGTCATGTAAAGTCAGGGCTGTTTTACAGGATCGTGGCACATGGAGCCTGCAGTGTAGACGCAAGTAGAAGCAGGTGAGGTCAGCGTTGTTTGCAGGATCGTGGCACGTGGAGCCTGCAGTGTAGACGGAAGAGTCATGTAAAGTCAGGGTTGTTTTACAGGATTGTGGCACATAGAGCCTGCAGCATAGACGGAAGTGCAGGCAGGTGAGGTCAGCGCTGTTTGCTGGATCGTGGCACATGGAGCCTGCAGTGTAGACGGAAGTAGAAGCAGGTGAGGTCAGCGTTGTTTGCAGGATCGTGGCACATGGAGCCTGCAATGTAGACGGAAGTGCAGGCAGGTGAAGCCAGGGCTGGTTTGCAGCCAGCCCAGTGCGGGTGGGTCCATCAGGTCAGCGGCTGAGGAAGTTGGGGCCCGTGGGGTTATTTTCATGGACTTGCTAATCGCGACAGGAGAAAAGCAGCGGCACAGAAACGGCCACTCGCATGTCCCTCTCGAGTCCCAGTTCTCTTGGCATGCCCTCTGCTCTCTCCCTCCTCTCCCCTCCTGGGAAGATGCTGTCCTTTCAGCCCCTCCCCCGGGCCCAGAGGAGCCCACGGACGCCTGCACATACCCGCTGGCCAGGTGTGTACGGTCACCAGGGAGGACGCCGCCCCCAGGCACCGGTCCCAGAGGCTGGTGATGGGAAAAGGTCCCCATTTGCCCTACGAGGGTCCTGGACTTCCTCTTGGGCTGTGCGGGGAGGAGAGGCGTGACCGCTGCATGTGGTCAGGGTCCGCTGCATGTGGTGACGGTGCCAGATGGACGCGCCCCCAGGCCCCTCCCCCCAGTTAGTGGTGCAGAACTGCAGAGTCTTTGAGCTTGAGTGATGCCACGTGGGAGCGTGGGCGCAGCGGCTGCCTCCTGTGCAAGGGCCTGAGGGAGATGGGCCATGCGTGGACAGAGAGGCCGGGCCACTGCCAGGACGCTGGGCTGCAGCGGCTCTCAGGGGCCGGAGTGGGACCCCCCAGAGAGCCCGCGCTGGTCTGCTGACAGGGCGACATTAATGGTCTGCTGCCGGGGACGTGCGGGGGTGACAGATGCCCGTGGACCGGCCGGTGTCAGACCCAGGTGGAGTCAGCACCTGCGCCCATTGACCTGCAGGAAGCCTTGAGGATGGCTCTTGAGGGGACTCTGCGGGCCATGGAACAGAGTCCAGGAGGAGGCCACCACGTGCCCAAGGTGGCCGCTGACCAACTCACGCTGGGCTGCACCAGGCCTCTGACGTGGCCTCGGACGTGGCCTCTGATGCAGCATCCGGGGCCCAACGGACCGAGTGGAAACAACCACCTTCTCACCCCACCTGCTTCTGCCCGCGGGTCCGAGGCGAGGGGCCGTGGGGAGATCTGCCCCGCAGTGGACAGGTCACGGCGAGATTCCAGCTGGCCAGAGCAGGTGGATTGGAACCACCGTCTTGCAAACGTCCGTCTCTTCGACCTGCTTCACTGTGCTCCTGCGGCTGCCGTGACCTCGAAGGACACGCCACACGGGGGGCGGCTGACGCTTCCTGAGAGGCCTGTAAAGGATCCGCTGCACCGTCCATGAACTGGCTGCAAGACTCACTGCTGAGCGTGTGTGCCGGCCTCGCGGAGCCCTGAGTGTGAAGCCCGGCGTCCTGGTGAGCGACGTTCTCCAGCAGGTCCACGCACCCCGAGAACGGGACACACGAACAGCGTGTGAGCACCGGAAGCCGAGACAGCGTGATCGGGAGGCCCGGAGAGCGAGGCGGCTCCACGTGTGACTTAATGAGCTGCCTGGCCGTGGCGTGTTCTTTTTTTGCCCGTGGAACCGCAGGCTCTCGTTGCCCGGGGGACCACGGACTCAAGCCATCCCCAGCCTCAGCTTCCCAGGTAGCTGGGATGACAGGCACGCGCCACCACGCCCAGCTATTTTTTGGGGACTAGGTCTCGCTACATGCCCCCAGCAAGACTCGAACTATGACCCCTGACCCCAGCCGTGGCTTCCTAGGTTGCTGCTTACAGGCATGCGCCACCGTGCCCGGCTTGCCATGGCTTATTCTTAAGGATTTTGGCTTTGCCAGCTGTACAGTGCGGACGACAGCATCTTCTCCGCCCAAGTCGATGCGGACAGGGCGGGAACAGTCTGAGGAATACAAGGAAAGTCGCCCTGTCCCGGTGGAATCGTTGCTCTTATGGCTGTAGCAAAACCAAGCAGAGTCTTTTAAGCTCCCCTGACTCCTCCTTGCCCGGTGCCTCCATCCTGTGGCCTTTCTCTGCTCCTTGGTGGGCGCCTACAGAGGACGCCGACGGCTTTGTCACCCCTCTGCACGCCCACCTGCCCGCGACCGGCAGCCCGTCGGGGGTGGCGATGGAGGGCGACCTGGGGCCTCCTCACACCCCCCACTTTGGGAGCACGGGGCACCCCCAGAAGCCAAGGAGAGGCGGCCCCGCCCCAGCGGGCGGCTTCACATGCACTGGCTCTGGCAGCGCCCTCAGTGAGTGATGCCGGAGCGGGTGCCATGGCAGTGAACGACCAGCCAAGTGATGCGAGGACGTCGCCGGCGCTTAGCGGAAGCCAGGACCTCGGGGAAGGGCTGCTGGCCGCCCTTGGTGGACTCGAGAGTCCCACGCTGGGCCAGTGTCCAAGCAGCGCCGCAGGGCCTCGGGCTTGTCCTCGCTTCCCGCGAGGCCCGTGTCACCGCTGTCTTCACCGCCGTCCCTCTGCATGGAAGATGGCCGCCACGGCCCTCCCCCTCACAGCCGTGATGGTGGTGAGCGGGCTCTGCCTCAGGCAGGCTCAGCCAGGCCTGGACTCAGGGCCTGACCCCGCGCGCTCTCATCAGGGGCGGAGGGGCTGGCCAGCGGGGGTCCTCATGCCGTCACCCCTGGCCCTGGGCCCAGACTGAGGGCGGTGGGTCCCCAAAGGCAAACCTCTGTGGCCTCATCGCCGCCTTGACTGGGGCTGATGTCCATGTTCTGGGCTTCGTGGTGAAAACGCAGGCATCTTTCTGACCCAGCAGCAGCGATCCTATCTCTGGCACCCCCGTGCCCCCACGCCTCCAGTGTTGCCGCTGGGCACAGCCTGGCCACCACCAGCGTCCCCCTGCACCCTGGGTCCCACGCTGGGCTCCTTTCTGGGGGCCCCGGCACGGGTGAAGCTCCACACGTGGGTCAGGGGCCGCCGTGGGACTGGGCAGGGGGTCCTAGGCAGCTGCCTGGGCATCTGAGCAGCATAGCCCACAGATATGCATGTGAGGTCCCCAGGGGCCGACCTGGATGGACAGGAGCTGCTGACCCCAGACCCCGTGGACAAAGCACCAGCACGGCCCCTGTCTCTGGTCCTCAGGACGTGAGTGGACTCACACTGCGCTAACTCCCCCGTCCCCCCGCCCCCCGTCCCCCATCCCTGGGGCCTGGCTTCCCTCGCTCCTCTGGAGAAAGAGCCACCGTGAGTTCTGGCACAATCCGCGCTCAGGGGACTCAGGCTAAGGTCGCGATTGGCTGTGATCGGCATCGACCATGACCTGGCTCTCGGGTTCCGAACCGGAGGGTAAGTGGGTGACAGTACAAACGTCGGAGGAAAACCTCTTGAAAGGCGCCCTGACCCCGAACGTTACTAGGAAATGACAAATACTGAGCTTTATTCCGGTGCGATTCCTGAACTTTAAGGACGCTAAAGAGCCTTATGCATATTCAACAGGGAGAGACAGGTGACTTATAAGCAGGGAAAAGGCTGATGACAAGTCAGCGACGGGAGCCCTTGGGAGAAAACGGAGCAATTCCGCGCCCATAAAAGTTTGACAGAAAAAACACCTCAAAGCTGTGTGCGCAGAAGCTGCCGCTTGCATGAGGCGTCAGCAGAAGGACGTGCTGCATATGCCAAGAGGATTGATGCGCCGCGACGGAAACGCTCAGGGAGGTGATGTAGCTCGGTAGCTCGGCAAGCTCTGGCGTCGTGGGCCAAAGATTTAAATCACACCCTAAAACCTTCTATTATCTGGGAATGGGGCATATTTTCTTCCCCATGATCCCGTCGCCAGGAGCTGTGAGGGAGAAAAATGGAGGGTATTTATAAGTTAAACACACATAGAGCAAAATGTAATTACAAAAGAAGACGAAATGTCTACTATCCAGTTCCAGAAGGAAGCCCTCGCCCTGCACACCCACTGGCTGAAACTCAGGCCCGGTACACGCAAAGGGCGTTCACAGGAAACCCCAAAAGTGCGTCGTGCAGGTGGGGAAATGTGCGAAGGACTAGGGACACGTTTCTCCTCACCAGCCATGAGAAGATGAGAGTGCACGTTCTTCTTCAGTAAAAAAAAAGAAAAGATTCACATGTCAACAAGCTGTGATTGTGTTGACCAACTGGCAAGACGGACAGAGCCGCACTCTGCTGGGCATTGATGCCCAGGGCCGAGGAGCGACAGATGCCTGACTTGAGACTCAGCACCTACTGACCAGCTTCCCTGCCTGGTCGGCAGCTGGACTGGCGCACACACGCACACATGCACACACTCAGACATGCATATATACACACAAAGACATGCACGGACACACATGCACACACATGTACATACACACACGTGGCAGCACGCTCCCCACAGACACAATGCAGAATGCCCGATGTGTCCGTGACAGGTTCGGTGACTGATAACACGCTCACCCTGGACGACCACGCAGTGTGGACACAGGTGTCTGCTCACCTCCACAGGCTTGGGGAGCAGCCTCGCCCGCCGTGGAGCTGAAGATCAGCTGCAGAAAGTGTGTCACGTGATCACATCTGCATGACCCGCGTGCGTCTGTGCCATCCACCTGCGGACATCCACCTCATGCGGACAGCGAGCGTCTGTGCCATCCACCTGCCATCCACCTCATGCGGACAGCGAGACCCGGGCGGCGGTTACCTGAGGGCCACCGGGTGAGGGCCGGAGCTCCCTTCTCGGTCCAACCTTCTGAGTATCTGATTTCTTAACAGATGGCGAGGCGCATCGATAAAATCTTTATCAAAAAAATTCACTTTGAAACGCTTCGACCTGCCGATCCACAGCCAGCAACGTGGGGGGTGGGGGTGCGGCCAGACGGAGCGCAGTCCCACAGCCCACGGAGGCCTGCCCGGGTGGCCAGCCTCGTCGCAACCGGCCCAGTCCTGCGAGACTTGGGGGTTGAGAGCCAGTTTTTCTGCTTCTGTTGCCCCCACATCCAACCCAGAACCAGGAGAGAACGTTCCCCGAGATCCCGCACCCCCTTATCAGCAGCTCCACTTCCGGGGCCACCTCCACCCCCCCCCAGCGCCCCCAGCTGAGCCCCGCATCCCGCCAGCCTCCCTGCCCCTGCGGTCACCTTGTGCCCCAGGCCGCGGAGTCAAGGCCCCTGCAGCTCTGGCTGAGGAGCGGCCCCTTCGCACTCGGGGGCTTCGCGTTCATGGCCCTGAGGTCCCCTCCAAGTGGGCCTGGTCGCATGTCCGGCCCCGTCACCTGCACCAGCACGGCCGGGAGGGCCACAGCAGGCCAGCTCGGCGCTGCAGCTCGTGCGTCCCCGAGGCTGTGAAGAGCCGTGGCTGCGACCCTCTGATGTCCCTGGAGCGCGTCCTTCACGGCGGCAGGAGCAGGACTCCAGCTGATGTCCCCGCTGGCGGAGACCGTCCCTCCCACGGACAGTCACCCACTCTCCCGTGCACAGACGGGCTGCCCGCAGCCCACGTGGGGGTGGCCGCAGCCCACGTGGGGGTGGCCGGTTCACCTGCAGCGCCTGGACGACCTCGGAACGTCTGTTTGCGGTGGGGCCGGCGTCTTCCAGCTGCTTCCTCGTCCTCTCCCTGGGCGCGCAGTCGCCCTGGGGACACACCCGGACAGCCCGAGCGCGACCCCCTGTCCTTCCCCTGCGTCCTGCTGCCCGTCCTGTCTGCTGGACCCCACCCTGCCTGCCTCACCGGCTGACGGCCCCTCCGCTCAGCCGGCCGGTGCCAAAATGCCCAGACGCTCCCGAGAGAAGCCACTTCCAAGACTAAGGGGCTCAGAGGAGGCGGTCGGGGGCACCACCTCGGGGTGGGGGCCCCCGCCTCGGGCAGCTGCTCATGAGCTGTGGGCCGGGCGGCTCCCCAGCCTCCACACACTGATGTTTCCTTTGTCCCGTGGACTTGTGGGGCCGCTGGCTCTGGAGCTTCTCGCTGCTCGGAGTCAGGGTCGGGGTGAAGGCGCTCACGCGTGCACCCACCTCGGCCAGCGTCCGGCACCGGGAGGGTCCGAGCTCCCGCTCTTCTCTCCGTGCCTCGGCCTCAGAATCACTCCAGCCTCGGTCCCACGGGCGCGGCTCGGCCTGGGCGGGTGGACCGGCGGGCGCCTGTAGGCTGGTGCCTCACGACGCCCCCTGGCGGCCCGAGCACGTCTTGCCCCTTCTCTCGTGGCCGAGGCACCCTGGTAACTTCGGGGACGGACTTCACCGTGGACCCCATCGTCCCATCTCCTGGCGCTCCCCGGTGCTGCTGCAACAGACAAACAAACAAACAAGCGGTAACGCCTAAACCCCGGTGGGAAGCAGTCTCCGCTGCTTGGCAGAGCCACTCTGGGGGCCAGGGCGGGTGTCGAGGGGGGAGGGAGGCGGGGCCTGGCTCTGGTCAGGTCTGGTCAGGTGTGGGGGCTCGGACGACCCGGCGGCCATGTCACAGTGAGCAGGGAGGAGGGACTCTCACCCAGGCCGCCGGAGGCAGACACCCCCTCGGCCCCCAGCGCCGCCCGACGCCCACCTGCAGGGACGCAGAAAGCCACCTGCGCGCCTCTGACTCTCCTTCGCCTCGGGCCATCTCCGGGCATGGACAGCTGCGGTCAGGGGCGCAGGGGTCTCTCCAGAGCCTGGGGGAACTGCCCCCCACAGGTGTGTGGCCTTGGGATGACCCTCGAGACCGCGTCCCCCTCTGGCGAAGTTTTGATCCCCCGACCTGCAGGTGGGGCCGCAGCCTCGGGCCGGCCTCTCCCAGGCCCCGAAGGAGGAAGGGCACAGCACTGGGGAGCCCTGCGCCCAGCCTGGACCTGGCAAGGGGGTGCGGAATCACCAGGGGCCGGTCAGCAAGTGCTCGCCGGGCAGGCGGTCGTTCCTGGGCTGATTCCCGAGGAGCTTTTCCCGTCCAGCAACTCAGCGAGGTCGGCCAGCAGGGGTCAGCCGAAGGAGGAGGACGTGGCCACGTCATGTGGCAGTGGGCAGCTCGCAGGCAGACGGCTCGGCAGCTGGTCAGCACCAGCAGGACCCAGTCGGGGCTGCCATCCCCCGGGGCGCCGGAGACAGCCCAGCCGCCAGCCCCTCTTTGGAGGACAGTGAAGGCCGGTGCAGCCCAGTCTGGGGGCGTGGGGAGCGGACATGGCTCCTGAGGAGGACGGGGGTGAGGAGCGAGGCCGTCTCTCCCTGCAGTGGGCGTCCAGGCCAGGCCCCTCCCAGAGCCACCTCTCCTCCACAGAGAAGCTGGCCGCAGCCCTGCACCACGGGCCTGCACCCACGGGCCTGCCTCTGTGCCTCTGACATGTGTCTACACGGGCATTAGCAGAGCGTCTACATGGGCGTTAGCGCAGTGTCTACACCGGTGTTAGCAGAGCGTCTACACGGGCGTTAGCAGAGCGTCTACACGGGTGTTAGCAGAGCGTCTACACGGGCGTTAGCAGAGCATCTACATGGGCGTTAGCACAGTGTCTACACCGGTGTTAGCAGAGCGTCTACACGGGCGCTAGCAGGTGTCTACACCGGTGTTAGCAGAGCATCTACACGGGCGCTAACAGAGCGTCTACACTGGTGTTAGCAGAGCGTCTACACGGGCGCTAGCAGGGTGAGACAGCCTGGGCGGGGGACTCAGGCTGTTTTCCTCTTGCTCCGACTGTCGGGCGGGTCCGAGACACGAACACGCGCAAACACGGGCTGTTAGTGTCAGGCTGTCCCGCTGTCCCGCGCCGTGTGGGGATGAAGCCCAGTCGCTTCCAATCTCCGTCCCTACGAGGTGACGAGGCTCCTTCCCGTGCGCCCCGAGTGCATGAGGCTGGGCTTCGGCGTGGAGGCCTGGGCAGCGTCGTCCTCCTTGGCTCCCGGACGTTGCTGGCGGGTGTTAACAGCCGCAGCAAGACAACAGCGTGGGCGACCCGGAACGCAGGGGCCGAGCGGAAGCCGTGGTTCTCGCGTTCCTGCCCGGACGCCCCGACACGCACCCCCACACCCCGAAGGCTCCCGCACAGCCCGCGCTGCCTCTGCGGAACCTGGGCTCCTCGTTCTTGGGAGAGAGAGAAGTCGGGGACGGGAGCTGCTCTCGAGACTCGTCCTAGGAAAGGTCAGGGTGGGCCAGGCGGCCTCTCACCCGAGTCTGCTCGGCGCCCTGCACACCGACACCTCCCCCCACCCCGTCCCTCCCTCAGCGGAGAGTCCAGCTCCTCATCCAGCTGTCCCGGGGTGAGCAAATGACTTAAGCAAATGGCTTAAGCTTGTCTTTTTTGGTTGATGTATGATATGCCATTGTGTACATGGACCACAGCTTTCTGTACCACTTGTCTCTTTGGGGGCATTCGGGTAGTTTCCATATCCTGGCTGCTGTGAACAGCACTGCACTAACCATCTGGATACTTTTGGGATTAGGGCTATTGTAACCTTTGGGTAGATTCCCGGCAGTGGGATTGCTGGGTCGAATGGTAGTTCCATGTTCATTAGCTTGAGGGCCCTCCACGCAGCCTTCCGTAGTGGTGGCACCAGCATTACCCATTGTTCGCAGCAATACTTTGCCTCATCAGTGTCTGAAATCACATCCCTGCTCTGCCCTTCAGCGCTTTCTTCTTCCTTAGCACCAGCTGACAACATCCGCCATCTTGTTTTCTCTCCCCAGCTGATACCCACCATTTTGTTTTCTCTCGCCTCCACTCCGAGAAGAGTGGAATTGGGTTTGTGTTCATTAACTACCGTGTTCTCAGTGTTGAGAATGAAATCAGCTGAAAAGAAAAAAAAAAGACTTTTTACCTTGAACTTGAACACCTCTGTCTGCTCCCCCCTAGGAAGCAGGCTCAAAACAGTTCATAAGCATTTTCACTGTTCACCTACTATTGCTATGCAAACATCAGCGACCAGCTTCTCTCAGCTCTCTTCCCCTCTCTCAGGCCTAATAAAGAAAAACTTAGAAGCACAGTTTAAACTTTAGACTAGTTTGCCTCAATTTACCCTCTTCTAGACTTCTGTAGGCTCTTTCCACCATCCCCAGCCTTCTCACCAAAATCCCAGGTCAAAGCAAGACTCTCAGAGTGCAGACTAATTTATTTCTAACAAAGTGATTTCCTAATTACTGCAAAAGGAACATGTAAGTAAAACTCGGATTACTTCAACATTGTCCAAAGTCCTTTCCCCAGATTGCCCAGAAACCCTCAGTCTCTCGGTCCTGATCATCTCACCAATGTCAGCCAGTCAGAGTTCATCTCCGTGTGTTTGAAGACATCTTCCTTTGGCTGCTCCTTTGGCTGCTCCAGCTCATCCAGGCCGTCTTCTCCTTGGCCTCCCCCAGGTAGTAGAAGAAGCTCCATAGCACCGGACTCAGCAAAGTTTACTTTCTTTTCAGGCCTGACTTCGGCATGGCCTCTCGCAGACACAAGTCAGACTCAGCAAAACAAACTCCAACACGAGTACAAATCTCCAAACTCCTTAGCTGCCTTTAGCACACATGCGGCCAGCCTGGGCCGGCCAAAGGCTGCAGGCCCCAGGCCCTGGCCGCATGGCCAAGCTCACACGGCTCACAGCTTCATCCTGCAAAGTCCCTGACCATCCCACAAAATGGCCGATCTGATCCCAAATCCAAATCCCTTTCTTTGTTCCAACTCTCTTTGAATATCCTTATTTCCCGCCAGGAGAACTGCTGAGGTAGGAAGCCCTGTCAGACCTGTATGTTAATCCAAATCCTCCCCAGCTCTTAGTAACATTAACAATTCTAAACAAAAGACAACGGCACCCAGGGGGGTAGGCGCCCCTATCAGAGAACTCTCCAGGGAGGAGAGCCAGTCCTGATGGATGCCTGGCAGGTGAATGACCTGATAATTGACAGCTGAGCAAGCAGCACTAGCCGGCAGCCAGCAGCCGACTCCACAGCTGGTGACTTGGGCTCAGAATGGTTCCAGGTCTTCCAGCCGGTTGTGCTGCAGAGTGAACTCTGGCGCTGGTGTCAAACAGGGCCCACGGACCCAGAGACAGGGTGTCACTGGCACCCCACCCCTGGGGCCACACCGCAGAAGGTGCTGGCTGCCTTCTCCACACCAGCTTTGTCCCCGCCCCACCCCACCA
>PVHY01023655.1:0-20678 GCA_004024945.1 Uropsilus gracilis
TCCACTACTTCTTAACCTTCATAAAAAGCCTCCATGAAGAGGATCATGACCCTCTTGAGATTTTGTAATGTCATGGGATACCTTCTGCCCTCAGACATAACTCTTGGAGCTAAAGATTGATTAGCCATGTGCCTGACTTAGCACTTCACCATAAGTTCTTTATCTTTCCATTCCTTGTGCCAGGCATCATTTTTGGACAATGTAAGCCCCCCAATATGTTTCCTCCCTTTACAGGACAATTTCAGTTCACTTACAACTATATGATTTATTGATATAGTTAGGCTTATCTGTATAGCTTCATTTTGTGCTTTTTAAATTGTTTTCTCTGTTTTAGTATGTTAAACATGACAAAATATTATGTTAAATCTTGTATTATTTAAGATAGATTTAAAAAAAATTCCCCTTTTGTCTTTATTGCTTGGACTCATACATATTCTACTGTATTTTATTTTTCTGGACAGATAGCATTTTAAAACGAAAGTCACCTTTAGATCCTTTGGCTACTAATGTGAAGTGTAGTATCATTCTTATCAGTTTAATAAAAGATGTACACTTCACTTTAAAAAGACAAGTAAATTCAGCCTTTGTACTTTCCACCTTACTAGTGATGACCGTAGAATGCCTTAATCTTGTCACTCTAACATTGCATATCATTGCCCAGAATTTCAGTCTACCATAATTATTATGTTTATTTAATCAAATTTAGTTTTGCTGAAAAGCAATTAACAATTAACTACATACAATGTATTCAAGTGTTGAATTTTGTCTCCAGTCATCTGTTGACGTGTAATTTGCCTATTAAATAAATTCACCAATTTTGAGCTTAAAATTTGATGACTCTTCAAAGTATGCACTCATGTAGCCATCACCAAAGGCATCACATAGACTAGTGTCATAGCATCACACAGTTTCTCTATCCATTTTCAAGCAATGCCCTCACTGTCAGTCTAGACTACTGTAACAAAGTACCATAAACTTTGTGGCAAACATTTATATTTCAGAGTTCTTAGAAAGTCCAGGGCTATAGTGCTGGCAAGTATTGTGCTTGATGAGGACCTACTTCTTGGCTTGTAGATGGTCACCTGCGTGTCTGCCCATATGGCAGACGACAGAATGTGGAAGAAAACTCTCTTCTTAGAGACATTACGGGGATTCTGTTTCTTAATGCTCATATTAAGCCACTTTGTTCTTACCAAAGATCTTTGTTGGTATCCATTTTTGCTAACTAAGAAAAATCTGAAGAGGACAAAGAGAACAGGTAAAATAGAAGCCAGTGTTTTGCAGCAGCCACCAGAGAGGCAGAGAACCCCTCATGCTTTTCCCCTGAGAAGTACTTTATACAGTCTCTGTATTTGGCATCTATCTTTCCTGTTTTTATTATATTATAGTGGTAGCTTAGTTTTTATATGCTTGGTGAGATGATTTAGTAGGTTTTTGGGGCCTGGAAACATTAAAAAATCTTTTCATATTAATAATCTCTACTTTGCTTGACCTCATTTTGAAGTAGAGAAAGTTCATCATATTGAGGTATTATGATTTCAACATGCAAGTTTTGGGTTGGGAAAACACAATCATTCAGACCATAGCACTCAACATGTTTCTGGCAACCACTGACCTCCTTCCTACTACTATTGTATTTGTCTCTCTTAGAGTTTCATGCAAATGTAAGAATTCCCTATACATTGTTTTGTGTCTACCTTCTTTCACATACTATAATATTGTTAAGATTCATCCATCATGTTTTTATTCCTGTGGCATTATGGAAATTCCATAACTATTCATTACTCACTTGATAAACATTGATAAATTGTTTAGCAATGATAAACCTTGAATGGTTTTCAAATTAGTGGTTGATTATTATGAAAAAGTTGTTATGTACATTCATATATAGTTCTTTGTGTGGACATATGTTTTTATTTCCACTGGGTAATTAGTAGGAGTTGAGCTGTTGAATCACAGGGTATCTTTTTTTCTAAATTTCCTTACTGTAGATCTAAACAGTTAGCATATGAATATCACAGATACTTCTTAAAAGTATACATAGTCTTAAAAGCTGTGTTAAATAGTATGATAGCAAGAATGTGGAAAAGAGAAAGGTAAAATATATGTCAATTAGTACAAGAAACATTTAAACTCTTTCCTAAAATTATTGCACTACTTTACAGATTTACTTGCAATGTATGAGAGTTCTGATTGTATCACAGTCTCAATAACACTTGGAGTTAGCTGTTTTTTAATGCACATGTATCTCTCTATATATTTGCACACACATATATATCTTATATAAATGTTTATATAAATTATTATATTATATATTATATAAATGTATGTTGTATATATTTATACATAAATAATATATATTTTACTGACGTAATATTTCCTTATAACATTATAAAGATTGAAGTGTGTATCATTATTGATTAACATGTGTATTAATTATATTAAGTTCCTGTTAAAGGCCAAGTCTTTCCTCAATCCAACCATTGTTCCCTTTCTCCTGATTTACACACCTTCTTTTTAGGTAAGTGCTAATCTACATCATAGTCCAAATGTTTATTTCTGTTTTATTTAGTGAAGCTGGTTTTTTTTTGGTCTTTATAGGTCACACACACATGAATCACATTATATGGTGTTTGACTTTTTAATCTAATTCCATGGGCATGTAGTTGTATCTCATTGTGGTTTCACAATAAACTTTCCTCAATATTAATTATGCTGGGAAACATTGTGTGACATGTGGCCTTTTAAAATAAGTCTAGTGTCTAATTATTAGAAATCTTTCTTTTTGGTTTTTAAAAAATTATAGTAGTAATAGCATTATACATTATATAAGTTTTTAGGTATGCAGCATTGCAATTCAACATCTACATATACTTTATTTGTCACTAAAAGTTAATTTTTGATATATTTTCTCTTATAAAGTATCTAATAAAGTGTTTTTGTGTATTTACAATTATTTTAGCTTTCTACTATTGAGTCATAAGGGTTCTTTCATATTTAAGTATTTTTTATTATATAGATTTGCTACTTACTTGTAACTCACCCTATTATTTTCTCTTGGTCTTTATGACGCGCAAGTTTTGCATTTTGATGTTCATTTTACCAAAGTTATCTTTTATGACTTATGGTGACTGGGATTATTTAAGAAACCCTAACCAAGTTTGTAAAGATTTTCTATTTTTCTGGAAGCATTATTTTTGTAGATGCTTGAGTTAATTATTGTTAATGTCATCAGGTAAGGGGTGAAATTCCTTTCTTCATTTCTCTATTTCCCATTTTTTTGCTAAGTTAATTGACATTGTGTATTTATGGACCTCTTTGTGGACTTTTTACTTTATGCCACTGATATATTTGTCTCTCCTGACATCAGTCCATGCTGTTTTTATTGCCATTTTATAGCAAGCATCTAATCAGGTTGTATAAGTCTTTCCATTTTTAACTCTTTTCCTAAATTGTTTTGTCTACTCTAGGCCTCTTGATTGCCACATACCCTTTAGAATCAGCTTGTCAAAACAAATACAAACTCTTTTGATTCTGACAACAAACCAGTGGTTACCAGACAGGAGAAAGGGGTGAAATCAAGAACTAAAGGCGGTCAATTGAAGGGTGAGTGGTAACTATGGTGGTGAGTGAGAATGGGTATGGTATATGCACTTATCAAGGTGTGAAACTATACCTCTGAATTTTATATAGCATTGTAAATTAATATTAGTAAATAAAATAAAATAAAGTCAAAAAACAAAGAAAGAAAGAGGGAGAGGCTTTTGATTGATTTTTTTGACTGAGGTAGGGATTAAGTTTTATTTAAAATATATATTATACACAACGTTTTTAATTGCATTTAAAAGTCCATCTCCACTGACTTTTAGTGCCACAAATTTCATATAAGAGATGTACACGTGCACATACATCTGTCTCTAGTCCTTTTTTGTTGCTATCTATTTTGTTTCATTGAGACATGCTTTATAAAATCTGGTTTCTTTGTTCTTTGATTTTCACAATATTCTGATAATTCTTAGCTTTTTTATTTTTCACAGTATTCCTCAATTTCTGAAAATAAAAACTACCTGTTGGTATGCTGACTGGATTCACTTTGAATCTTTAATTTGGGGAAAATAGGCACCTTTGTGATATTAAAAATTTTACCCTCTGACTCTGTTTTATCGATTCATATGTTGAGTTCTTGTTTAATGCTTCTGAATACAATTTAAAAATGTTCTCTTTAAACCTCTTATACTCATTTAAATTTGCTATTATATATTTCTGGAAGCTTTTGTGAATGACAGTCTTTTTTCTTAAAGCCATGAATATTGTTGCATAGGATGCAAATGGTTTATTACTCATAATTCCAGTCATCAGCTAGACTCTTATTTGTCCAATCATCCAATAATTTTCAAAAATAATTTTGAGTTTTCTAATTTTAAAAGTCTATCAAGTAACAAATTTTTTGTTTCATACTTTCTCATCTGTGTACTTTTATTTTCTTATGCATTGGTTAGGAAAGATATAATAGAAAATACCTTTGTTTTAGAATGGTCTAAAAAAAAAGCTTTTTGCACTGTGACAGTATGTATAGTTATCTGAAATCTTCTCAGTGACATACTAATCTAAGCCTATTTGATTATGTACAAAGATTATATAAGCTGTTTTGAATTTGTTTATAAATTAACATTTGTTTAATAAATACGATGTGGTCAGAGTTATTCCGAGACTTACTTTTCTTTGAATGAATGCTGATTTTTATCAAAAAGCATTCTGTATCTAATGAGTTGATTATACATATCTTCTATAATCTATTAATTAGCTAAATTATACAAATTGCTATTTTAATATTAATCTAATTCTGCATTACTTGAATAAACTGAGTTTGTATTGAATATTTGTTATGCCTATGTGAGAGCTTGTCTAACATGTTTTTGTCTATCTTCATAACACAGATTGGCTTATGATTTTTCTTTTAATGCTGTTTTTCTGGTATGTCCAATTTGTCACCAAAAACAACACTGACACCATCTGTTGATGTGAGAAAACTGACAATTTGATGACATAATACTTATGTCAGAAGAGAACCTGAGCTCATCAAAGCATTGGCAATCTCTGTGAGAAAGGGAAGGGAAAGTAATAGAATATCATGAGTCATTTAATTGGAAGTCTGATTTATAGGTAAGTGTTTTAAAGCAAACATTGGAGGGATTAGAACTGGGAAACCACGAGATTGGGGAAAAGACAGGAGGAGATTCAAAGCATCTTAGAGTGTGAACTGTGTGTACCACTGAAGAGTTGATGAATCTTTCACGAAATTCCTACAATAAAGAATCAAAAAATCATTTGTCTGAACAGGAGACTTCTGGGAGAATAAAGGGATAAATGAGCAGCTTCTCAAGTCATATTAACACACACAGTCATGTGATTTGGTTCACGCTCAGGCTGAGGTGTGGGGATAGACTGAAGCTTGGTGTCAAGATTGTGCTTGATTCACAAAATTTGTTGTGGGGTTACTTCATTTTCTATGTTATAACATATTTTTGTAGATTAGAATTGTCAGAATATTTGGATGTAGCTTTAACAGTGTACAAGATGGATGTTTTCTTTCTGGGAAGATTATTTTACATTGATTTTGCTTATTTTCTTTCTTCTTTTTATAAAATTGACCTTTTTTTAGAGCAATTTTAGACTCACAAAGGATAAAAAAGCATCAAGAGTTCCTATGGACTTTTTAATGTCTCTCATAGATAAATGGTCATATAGTTGGACTCAATAGAGCATGTGGCCTTTAGACTGGTTTCTTTCACTTTTTAATATATCTTTTCATGCCTTGATAGTTTATTTCTTTTTAGTACAGATTTTATTTACCTACTGAAGAACACCTTGGCAGTTAGGAATAAACTACACACATTCACGGTAATATTTTTGAGCACCTGTGAGTTTCAAATTCCATTGGGTAAACAGCAAAGAGCATGATTACTGGATAGTATGGTAAGAGAATATTTGGTTTTGTAAGTAGTCATCAAAAGGTCTTTGGTGTGAAATCTTGTTTGCTTTTGGTGTTTTCAGTGTTTTGGGTTTTTGTCATTCTAGTAGGTGTCCTTTGCAATTCTCTGAAGACATATGATGTTGAATATCTTTTCATATTCTTCTTACCATCTGCATGTCTCCTTTGGTGAGGTCTTTTACCCATTTTTTAATTGGCTTGTTTCTTTTATTACTGTTGAATATTAAATGTTCTATGTGTATTTTGTACAACAGTCCTTATCAGATAGAGCTTTTCTAAATATTTTCTCCCAGTCTGTGGTTTATGTTCTTCTTTTGACAGTGTCTTTTCTACAGAAGAAAAATGTCAAATTTTAATGAAGTTCAGTTTATCATGGATCATGTCTTTAGGTGTTAGACCTAAAAAGTTACCAATCCCAGACCATCTAGATTTCTTTTATGTTATCTTCAAGGAAGATATAATTTTTTACAACTTTGTTATAATTTTATATAATTTGTTTTAATTTTGTAAATTTTGAATTTTTGTATTATAAGTTTTGTATTTTGTAGTGTAATTTTGAGTTTTATGTTTATGTCTATGATCCATTTTGAGTTAATTTTTATAAAGATATACATGTCTAGATGCATTCATTTTGTATGTGGATATCTAGTTATTCTATTCTATTTGTCCTATCTTCTTTGAAATTGATCTGAGTATTTAAAAAGATGTTAGTTTAATGGGTCCTATGATTCTTAGGTGCCATATATTGGGAGTGAGGGGATGTTCCAAAGTGTTTTTCTTATCATGATGCCAGAAAAGTGGATCCCTTATGTTTGTTGAAGTAACCAGGAAGGTATACCAGAGTTTAGCTTGTTAGGTGAAAAAAGGAACAAATTGGTGAGTTTAGGAGTTTGCGTATCTTCTGTATTATTTTATTTCCAAAATTTCATCAGCATATACTCTGTTTTACATAAAAGTATAGATGGACAATTGTATTACTTAACCTTGGCTATGCTTTTTCTGTACTGGATCCAAGCCCAGCATCTACTGTACTGAGTTCAGATCCTGTTTGTGGCTGGGCTGAGGCAGATGCAAGGATGGTACAGGTTAAGGAAGTGGTGATCATTTGACCCACAGAAAGAAGAGACCCAAAACTACAAAGACCTACCATGTTGTTCTCAGAAGATAATTATCACTGTTAAAAGCTGCTATTATAAAAGTGAATGAATTCATGTTTCTAACAGTGTGGAAAAGTAAACAGGAGTTAGATATTTTATTTTAACTCATGAGAGAACCACACTGATGTTATATTTAATTTAAAGGATAAAGCACAAAATCGTACCTTTATATGAAATAAGAAAAAGTTTATCCCTTTATGTTGATATCTCCCTGAATGTGCACAGGGAGACAACACTAGCTTCTTCTAAGCCAGAAAGGGAAGTCAAATGAATCTTCTTTGGCCAGGACAGGAGACAGGGCAGGGATTGCATACCTATAAAGAGGTATTCATTTTTATTGTTATCTATAATTTTTAGAGTTGCAAAATTGTAATACTTAGTATTACAGTAAGATATAGTGAAAAGGTATGCTATAAAATGTACATTTTCCATAAAGCACAAATTATCCCCTATACTACCAAGTCTAGACAAGTCCTTTGTCTTATGGATGTTTGTCAGTTCATGGAATTAGATTAATTTAATAAAATAAGTGAGCTTTTCTGGCATTACAGGCTTTTTTCTGATGTATAAATGGTTCCTAAACCTTGTCCTGAGCAAAATAAAGAAGAAAAATAGATGGGAAAATTGTCCCATCTACATGTTTTCCTGCTGCCTCTGGTATCAGGACTCTTCACCAGCCTCCCCCTCCTACCCCCATCAGTACTTATCAAATGTTTAAACTGTAACACTCAGTACAAGTCTTGAATATTGCAACACTGTGTCAGTGTGTACATACACAACACTAAACCAAAAGTTTATGAAAACAATTCTTACCTTTGTTAGGCAGCATAGCCTCTTACATTTTATTTTTCTGCTCTGCCCCTGTATAAAGTGCTAGTTGTGACTCATTCAATCTTAAGACATGAAGGAAATGGTTTTCTACTTTAATTGTATCTTATGGTCACACAAAGAACTGTTAGGAATATTGATGCCTGGTGCCACTCCCTAAGACTCTGATAAGAAAACTCTGATTTGTGGCCAAGGCACATGCATTATGTAAAAACCCTCAGGTAATTTGATGTACAGCCAATAGTATGAGATAGTCTCTTAAACATTGGTACCTTTCTAACATTTTGCTCTGTATTTTGCTATACAATTCACGGTTAGCAGCAGTATTAACAATAGACTGTGATAATCAGGTGTATCTATCCTTGCTAATGGGATGAAATAATCATTTACATAAGCTGGATAAAGGGAACCCATTGCTTAAAGTGGTTTATAAGAGATAGCATTATTTCCTATTGTATTATTGCATTATTTCCTATAGTATTATTGAAATATAAAATTCCAATAAATTTCAAGCATCTAACAGTCTGTTAGATTGTTATCTTTTTTCATTGTTATCTTTTTTCATAATTGAAGAGTTGGTTATGCTTTTTTCCCCTCTCTCCTCTCACTTCTGGTTATACTTTTTAAGCCTTTCTAAGTTTCTAGAAACAGTCATTATTAGGACTGGTAAATTCTCATCAAGATTGGGAGTTTATCTTGAATATTCTACATATCATCTTGTGACTTTGGGAAAATACTTAACTTCCCTATGTTTCAATTTTTTTCATCAGAAAAATCATTTTAATAATTTCTGCCTCACTGTTCTCATAGTACTGTTGGTTAGATTGTAACACTAAAATGAAATAACCAGGCTGTAATATCATCGGAAGAGTGTTCATTCAAGAACAGGAATTAGGATTTGTTTTTACAACCATTGGAACAGTCCTGTGGTGTATACCATCAGGGTCAGAGTGGAGGGGAGGTGTTAAGAGACCAACCTTACGTCATTTATTTAAAAACTTTTGAATTGATTGACATGAAACTTCAGACACAAAGCTATATGGTGGGGTCTTTTGTAAGAATCTGCGGATGGTCCTGTTTCTTCCCTAACTGCTCATAGGAAGAAAGTTGATGTCCATTCATCATTGGCTGTAGGAGAAAATAAGGAATAGTGTTAAGTTGCACTCAGCCATCACCCAGAAACTTCAGCATGACAGAGACAAGAGGATGTCCATTAAATTCAAACTTTCATTTGTTTAATTCAAAGTTCAATTAGGAAAATTGGTAACAGAATACCCAGCCATCTCAGATGCTCCCCATATAATTTCATGTATCTTGGGACCACCTTTTTCTAGAATGTTGGCTATGTACCAGCCACTATCTTAGAAAGTGGATCACAAAGGTAAATAGGGCACCATCCTTACTTTGAAGATGTCCACAAAACAATTCACAGCAAACAAAGGCAAGACCAGACCAGTGTTTTGTTTTGGACTGAATGGAACCAAGGGAATGTGGCCTGAGTTTCCTTGGGAGCAGCACTCTTGTTTCCCAGGGAAACCTATGGAGATGATAGAGCCTGATCTGATTACACCCATCACCATGGTAATTTGAAGATGCATTTGTGTGTGTGGAGGCCAAGCTGCATCCAAGGTCATTCCTCAGACCCCTCTACCCTTTCATCTTTGGTGATGACATTTCTTCAGCCATGGTATTTTTTTTATCAGAACTACATTTTATCTCCAAACCATCATTTGATCTTCAATACTTGAAATGCTCAAGAAATGTGTTTCCTGACAGAAATGATGACTGATTAAAGTAGAGAAAGAGGGTGAGTGATCAAATACCATGTTTAAACTCATTTTCAGAGTAACATTTAATCAAGCTTCTACAATGAACCAAGTAGTAATTAAACCTGTTCACACAGAACTTTAATTTAGAGATTTAAGCTACTGTATATAAACCATTTTTTTTTCATTCACATATTTTTGTTTAAATTTCTCTTCAGAGTATCTGTATTAGGTATGAAGTTGGTTTCAAAAACTTGTTTATTGCATGTTTTTTTTTTTTAATCCATGAGTTATTATTTGACTTGAGGGATCAGAAACAATTAAATCATATCTTCTAAGTAATAGAGATTGAATAATAGAAAAGAACCAGTAATAGAAAGCATACACTAATGCACATTTATTATAAATCTCACTGAGATTATGGACATGAACATGTAATTTATAAGTAGTAAGAAAATGACCATTAATTTTTGTTAATTTCACATAACCAGTTGATTCTCAAAGTACACTTTCACTAATTTTGATTGAACTTTTTTATCTGAAATAACATGATTATAATTGAAAGGACATATAGTTCTGATAGGTACGCTTACTGGCGTTTTAATATACCTTAGTGTGTAAGATGAAAGTGAAACACCAAAGGCATTTTTTTGGAGAACCCATTCAGTCATCAATTATGTAACATCATTGCTAAATTGGAAAATAGTTTTAGAACATCAGAGGAATAATCTTAAGTGTTGATAGTATTCAGAATATAGCAGATATGGCATATTCTAAAATTTAATCTGCATTATTAGCATTTATTCATTGCTTTCTTAAGTCTAGATCAATGATTGTTAATATATCCAAATCTACCTTACCATTCCAACTTAAGTTGACGTCATAAAATTTTTTTTTTAGCTACAAGGTTTCCCCTTTATTTCCATTTTATATATGGCTTCTTTCAAATTACAGCTAGAATTGAGTAGTTGTCATAGACATGGCCTATAAATTCTAAAATGTCTATAATCTGATTGTTTACAAAAAATATTCACCTCTGGTCTATACTAATCTATGGACTGACAAATCACACCTTCTGTAATATTTACCAATCACTGTACTGTAAACAACCAGTGGCTTTTTTGTAGCTGCCAATACTGAAAATGGAGACATCTGAATGGGACATCAATGAATGTGGATTTACAAAGAGATGCACAGTGCACATGTTAATATAATGTCTATATCCCCAGCTCAGTTTATATAAGTATCTAAAGGTCTCTGGTCCAGCTCCTATGGAAAGGAGTGCAGAGATATATAGGATGAAACACATGCCATTTGTGGCAATATGAATGGAACTGAAAGGACTATCCTAAATTAATTAAGCCAGAAAAAGAAAGATAGAATACAAGGTGGTTTCACTTATAGGTGGAATGAAGTACACCAAACAAAGGATCAGAGAAAGACAAACATTACAATTGACCTTAGAAAGTTGACCAAAGATCTGTAACTTCCAGGAGGAAGGGTGAGTGGAAGAGGAGGAAGGGAGAATATGGGACATGGAGGTGAGGAGGAGAACACAATGGATGATGGTGGTAGAACATGGGTGCTATGGAGAGAAAAAGATGTGGCATATATACATAATGGAATATTACTCATCTATTGAAAATGACAGCACCCAAGGGGAGAAATCTTATATTGTGGAAAATCAAGGCTGTAAAATAATGATACATCATTAAATTTTTAAAAAAGAATTTCAATATCATAGATAACATGAAAATATAATAGAATAATCAGGAATTGATATGATCATGTGGTTTTTTTTTTTTTTCTTCTTGTTGATGTGGTGGATTATGTTAATTGATTTCCAATGTTGAACCATCCTTGTGCCCCTGGGATAAATCCCACTTGGTCATGGTGAGTAATGCTTTTTATACATCATTGGATTTGATTTGCTAGGATTTTGTTTAAAATTTTTGCATCTGTGCTCATTAGGGAATTTGGTCTATAGTTTTCTTTCTTGGTACTGTCCTTATTTGGTTTTGGTATGAGTGTGATGTTTGCTTCATAGAATGTGTTTGGTATAAGTGTGACGTTTGCTTTATAGAATGTGTTTGGGAGCTTTCCTTCTTTCTTGATTTTTTGGGAAGAGTTTTAGTAGAGTAGGCGCTATTTCCTCTTTAAAGGTCATGTAGAATTCATTTGTAAAGCCATCTGGTCCTGAGGTCTTGTTTTTAGGGAGAGTTTTTATGACTGCTTCTATTCGGCTGCTTGTGATTGGATTATTTAGGCTCTTTAGTTCTTCTCCGTTCAATTTTGGGTAGTTGTATTTTTCCAAGAATCTGTCCATCTCATTCAGTTTTTTGTATTTGTTTCCAAATAGATGTTCATAGTAGTGTCTGATTATCCTTTGGATTTCTTTTGTGTCTGTTGTAATTTCTTCTCTTTCATTTGTGATTCTTGAGTATTTGTAATATTTGAGTGTTCTCTCTTCTTTTCTTTGTGAGCTTTGCAAGGGGTTTATCAATTTTATTTATTTTTTCAAAGAACCAGTTCTTAGTTTTGTTGATCTTCTGGATAGTCTTTTTGGTTTCCAGGTTATTTATTTCTTCTTTTATTTTTTATTATTTCTTATCTTCTGCTGGGTTTTGGCTTTTCCTGTTGCTCTTTTTCTAATTTTTCGAGTTGGAATGGGAAAAATTTTTGCCCTCTACAAGAATGATAAGGGTTTAATAACAAAGATCCACAAGGAACTTGTTGGCCGCCAGACGCAAGGTACGAGAAATGAATCGACCTGAAGAGATTGCCTAGCCACAGTTCACAACTAAACAAAAACAAAACAAGAAGCCCAATCAAAAAATGGGGAGAAGAACTAAAAAGACACTTCTCCAAAGAGGAAATATAAGTGACCAATAGGCACTTGAAAAATTGCTCAACGTCACTAGCAGTCAGGGAAATGCATATCAAAACCACAATGAGAGATCATCTTATACCAGTAAGAATGGCCCACATGAAAAAAAAAAAAAAAACAGGCAACAACAAGTGCTGGCATAGAAGTGGAGAGAAAGGAACACTCGTATACTGCTGGTGGGAATGTTAACTGGTTCAGTGGCTATGGAAAGCAATGTGGAGGACCCTCAAACTAATGAAAATGGAACTACCATTTGACCCAGCAATTGCTCTTCTGGGAATCTACCCAAAAGGAGACCTCATTGTGGGTACAAAAAGACATCTGTGCCTGGATGTTTATTGCAGCACTATTTATAATTGCAAGGACATGGGAACAACCCAAATGTCCCAAACAGATGAATGAATGAAAAAAAAAATATGGTGTATATACATAATGGAATATTACTCATCTATTGAAAATGACAAATTAGATTAATTTATGGTAACATGGATGTACCTAGAAGAAATCGTATTAGCAGAAACAAGTCAAAAAGAAAAAATCAGACACCAAATGATTTCACTATTGTATGGGACATGGGAAAGATAAACAAAAAGCCATGAAGAAAAGTCAAAACAAGCTAACAACCAAATTGAAGTACACAACTCTTGGGGGGTGTGGTGGGCAGAGAAGAGTAGGAATGGTCAGGGAGGGTGGGTGGGGGGTGAACCCTGGGGATTACAAAAATATGTAATTTATATATAAATAAGTTGTTTGATTATAAAAAAGAAATGGGAAAAAAGAATAATCAGGAATTGATGAGTTTTGGATATTTATTATTTTTGTTCCTATTATAATTTGTCTAATTTTAAGTTGATATAATTTACTTTGCACAAGTTTGATGACTGACAACAAAATTCTTGGATATTTTGTAATCAACTCTCAGGATCCTGTATGAGATGACTCCTGTATAATACTGTTAATAGTGATCTTCTAGATGGAACTGCTGATGTAGTTTTGTGGATATGTTCCATGTTTGTGTGATGGGTGAATGGGAAAGACCTCAAAAACTCAAAAGTGGGTGGAGGCACTGGCAACACTGTGGAGCATGCTCCCAGTGCCTGCCCATTGCCCACTCTGATTCAGAAAGTGGTTTGAACCCCTTCCCTCTCCACTTTTGTGTAGTGGGTGGGGCGTGGCCATCTGACTCAGGTGGGCTCAGGTTCAGCCAGGGCATGGGCTTAGGGGAGGATGGGTGGGACTATATATAAAGGTGTCCCCTCTCTTTTGCTTTCACCCCACTTAGTCCTGAGAAGGAATGAGAAGAGAACTAATAATCCATAGAATGGATAGAATTGGTGAGGGACCAGATAAAGATCCAGCTTACACATGGAGCAGAACACAAGTGAAGGAATAATGAGAAAGACATCGTTGGAGAAATGATCATGGGCATCACCTGTCAGTCACACCTATGGCCACACAACGAGTGGATGAGCCAAATAAAAGGGCTGGTACACCAACAAGAGAGTAAAGTGCCACTCTCCATTCTATGGGAGAGGATAGTCACAGAGATGGGGCCTCAGCCCCACAGCAAATCTACAGTCTAAAGGAGAAGCAACAATCTGCAAAGGCATCCAGTAGATGCCTGTTCATAGCAAGTATCTTCTATAATGAATGACACGGAATTGATTGGAGAAGACAGTCAACAACGAGAAGAGAGTAATAGACTCCAAATGAGCACGAACTGCTACTCAATGCAAAGTTAAGACTGAACACCTACCAGCATGACTTGCTATATTCCAGGATCACAGTCCCTCACCCAAGAAAAGGACAATGCCATAGAAAATGAAGAGACCAAAGGACTCAACATAGATCAACAAACAACAAGGAGAGGGGTATGAGTGAACAGAGGGGACATCAACGGGAGGGGAAGGCTTTCCAATAACCATTTGCTGATATTATATAATATCTACAGGATGAATACAAATTTTAAAAAAGGCAAAAGTGGAGGAAAGACAGGAAGAATGAAGAATCCTTGAAGAATGAGTAGGAGTCTGACTGAACATTTGTATAAACATTTGTATAAACATTTACTGAGAGCCCACAAGAGTTGACTCAGATCTGGAGATACAGAGATGACTAAGACATGCCTTGTCCATAGAGTTCATAACTGATAGAACAAGTAACCACTCATTCACCAACTCAGTCTAATTTCTTGCTCTCCTACTATGAACTCTTTGCCATAGATTTAATAGTTCAGAAGATAATGTGATCAAATAATTATGATGCAAAATAAACACCACAATACAGATATGTTAATAAAAAAACAAGGGGGATGTAGAGATGTGATTAACTTTGTTTCTGGAAGAAGTAGGAGGCTTTCATGGAACCCTTTAGGGTTCATTTCATATTTGCATAACACTAGTTATGCAAACTAGTTTCTCGTTGCCTCTTACAATGTCCAGATTTTTTTTCATACTTTTTTACTCTTCATTTGACAGGGCTTCCCTTACTCCATCTGCTTATTAAAATCCCAAGGACCTGAAATCACTTCAAACCTGACCTTCTAGAAGTTTTCACTGGCCTCCACAAGATAATGGTTCTCTCTGACCCCTTTGAACTCTATAGTACTTACTAACTGAAAATTCTCTATAGCATGTTTTAAAATTGTTAGCCATGTGCAGCAGTATAACATGAAACAAGCACACCATAAGTACAATCACAACTGATGGGAAAGTTGGTTTAAATATTAGTTGGAATAAATATTTATAAATTTTTGAAAAAGCATACATTTCTTGTAGTGAATACAAGCATCTACTAAAAATAGGACTAAACCAAGTGCAAACAAAGCACCAAAACCAAGTGCAAACAGAGCACCAAAACTAAGGCATGGAGATAGCTAAATCAAGGGATTTGCCCAAAAGAGAGCAGGTCACTGTTTGTTGGTTTTTCCACTTATGTGCACAATTGCAAGAAACCTCAAGCTCCAAAAACCACTTCACAAGGAAAAATAAAGAACTTAATGTAACCACAAAGGGACAGCTATCTCACCCAGTTAGTGTACACTAGACAAGTAGAGTACTGGTAACCCGTCACCAGGAGTGTTGGACAGCAGCGATGCTCAGGAGTTGACGCCAGGTGTGCACCACCAACAAACAGGTCTTAGAGACACCAAGCCCAGGGCCTTTAGTGCTCCTTTCAGGCAATGTCATAGATAGGACTGGCGGTTCAGTATTGACAAAGGTCTTCGGCCTCTCTTCCTTGGTGGTAGGCTGCTAGATGCAGCTGCTGGTCCCCCTTTCTTCTTCAGCGGCCTTCTTTTCTCCCTTGGGGCTGGAATAGTTCTCTTTCAGGCTGGAGCAGTTTTTCTCAGAGACTGGAGTACATGCTCCAGAGGCTAGAGCCCATGCACTTTTAGCTCCCTCTGGCCCTGGCTTAAATCCACTCTCAGTGTGCCCTACTCTAGAGTCTGATTGTACCATCCTTCATTCCTATGGCTGATTGGACTATTTCAGCAAGACCACCACAGCTGTTGCAGACTCCTGCCTGGTATTAGTACCATTTGATCCGGTGATCCCACTTCTGGGAATCTACACAAAGGATACAAAAACAATTCAAAAGGAACCTGTGCTCTCATGCTTATTGCAGCATTATTTACAATAACTAGATTATGTAAGCAACCCAAATGTACCCAAACAGATGAATGGATTAAAATGTTGTGGTGTATTTATACAAAGGAATATTATTCAGCAATCAAAAAGACAAACTTAGGCTATTCACATGAGCAATGGCTGCAACATGGATGAGCTGGAAGGAATTCTGTTAGCTGAAATTTATCAGAAAGAAAAAGATAAATACAGATGGTCTCACTTATATGTGGAATATAGATAAATCAAACAAAGAATCAGAAATAGTAAAAACACAAGTTGACTGTAGAAATGAAACATCTGGCAAAAGAGGGAGAAGGAGGGGGTAAAATGGGAGGGAAGAGCATGAAGGAAAATGGTAATGATTCATGGGTGATATGGTGGTAGGAGAAATATGGTGACTACAACATGTAAAAATAATAATACAGACATTTTATAAATAATAAAAATAATAAAAAAATAGTGGATCTTCCCTGTCATTCCTAAGTGTGTGATCTTGGATGAGGTACTTAGCCTTTTGAAGACCTTTTTTTAAAAAATGAATATGGGGGATGATGCATTTATCTCTCAAAATGATACTGTGAAAATTACCAGACAATGAAATCCTTGAGATTGTAGACTGTCATTTTTCTGTCCTCTGTGCCTGGCACTAAGCTGGCATGCAATATATACTGCTAAAAGATTAAGTCAATATTCAGTTACTACTATGAAATCGTTTGGAAATATTACAGTTTTTCATTGAAAATGTCTATGAACATTTTCTTCATCTATGTGACTAAAATAGCAACTTACATCAGTAACTTATAAAGGAAATAAAAAGAATTAATGTAAAAGGAGAAGTGAAATCAAGTACTCAGTGAATTTGTTACCATCATCCATTTCCTTCTTGTTGTCATTCCTTTTTATATTTCTGCATCATTTCTAAAGGTCATTTCTTCATTTACCAGGAATCCTATATTTTCAAGTTATTTATTCTTGCATAAAACCCAAGAACTAGATATGTCTGAGTTGCCTCTGGTAAGGCACAGGGGCAAGCATGCATATTATATTCAAGGTTCAAAATATTCTCCACTATTCTGGTATTTCTAGAATTGGTGTTTACATCAGAAGCATATTCCAAGAGTAATCATAAGGAATGAAGCCTAGTATACATTCCTCCTCAGCATCTTTGCATTATCACTAGCTATTATTATTTCTCTGTATTATTTATTTACTTTCATCGTTGTAGTCTCCATATTTCTCCCACACCATATCACTTGTGACACGTCACCATTTTCCCTTGTCTTCTTACCTCCCCTGACTCACCCCCTTATTTTTCTCTCCTTTGCTGAAAGTTTCATTTATAACTGTATCATCAACTTTTTTATCTTTTATTTTTTAATAATTGCACATGTATATATTCTTGACACCATTGTATACCCCAAGGAATGAGCATAAGAGAGTAAGAGGATGGTTCAGGGTAACAAGGTGGTGAGAGAACCTTGGGATAGATCACCAACTTTTAAAAGCACTGAATCAGAACTGGGACTCTCTCAAACACTGTGCCCTATGTGGTAGGCTGAATAATGCTCGCCCAGAGGTTATAGCCCACTCCCATAACCTACAAATATGTTAACTTTCACGGCAGAAGGGACTTTGCAGATGTGGTAAAATAAAAGATCTTAAATTGAGAGCATATCCAAGTGATCCCAGTAATCACAGAGGTTCTTAAAGGATGCAAGAGAGACGCAGAAGAGTCAGAGAAGGAGATATATGTATAGCTGTAGATGTTGGAATGATGTGACTAATGGCTTTGAAGATAGAAGCAGAGGCAACAAGCCAGGGAAACTAAGCTTCTAGAATCTGGAATAGACAAATTTTTAGACCCTCCAGAAAAAAATATACTTGTAAGTCTTGATTTTAGATCACAAAACCCATTTTCAATTCCTAAGATCTAAAACTATTTTTTTTAAAAAGGTTTATTTTCTTGGGTGTAATTTTGTCTAAGTCAGCTGGCTATTCATTAACCAAAGTTTTATACCCCAATTTGGAAATTTAGGTGATGTCTATCTCATGTTAGGCAGTATAACAGAAGACTTTAGTTTCTAGCAGATGGCTAAGTATCTGTCAATATGCCATACTTGTGAGTTTCTTACGGTTATATTCATGTTTTAGGATAGCCACAAATTTGGTGAACAGAACCAGCTTATGTTCTACCATGAAGTTTTGGTCTGACTGCTTCGAGGTAGACTTAACAGTTTGGGTGATGGGAGACATAATACATTGATTAAGAGCACAGTTCTGCATCAAGACAGACTTAATCTCACAATCCTTCTCTGCCATGTATTAGCTATATGATAACAATAGATTAAAAATCTCTAGATGCTTTAATTTTCATATCTCTAAAATGGAAATAATCTAGTGGTAGGTTCATGGAGTTTTGGTAAGGATTGAATGAAATAATCTATGTAAAGTTTAAAGGCTAATTCCTGAAACTTCTAAGTATCCAATAATTACTTGCCATTATAGCTAAAATGCATGAAAAAGAATTTTCTCTTAGGACACATGTACATTAATTATGATCAGATTTTCCTTTAGATTTTCAGCATTAATTCTAATATTATGTTATCAATTCACTTATATGTAAGAATATTTTCTGCTTGAAAGTTTTAAAGTTTTATGCTGTGGCATTTTAAAGAATTGAAAGTCTTTTGTTTGGAGTCAAATGACCTGATATAACAGAAATTAATTTATAGCAGTAAGAAACAAGCCATGCCTGGTACAGCAAAGAAGGATCCTTTGCTGGGAGACTGTTATTTGTTCCAGCAATTAGGAATGAAAATTCAAAGAGGAAATGGGAGTAAGAGATTCAAATCTGATAAACAATCTGCATATCAATTTAATACAAGTAAACCATGGCATGGAATACTTAATGATGATGCTCGCCTATATTTACTAATTTGTGGTATGTGTGTGTGGTAAAGCAAAATCTTTTTTTCAAGGAAAAAAAAGAACTATGATAACCTAAATTCAAAGATTTTGTTATTAATATTATTTAACAAATATTTTCAATTCAATGAAACAGTTTAATATAAACAAACAGCAACAACAAAAAAGTAGTTATTTGGTATGATTTTATGATTTTAAATGACTTGATTTTTAAAAAAAATTTAAAATTTTATTTTTGGAGTTTTTACAATACATGATTGTATAATTGCTGATCCCCCTGCGAATACCCCATCACACCACATCCCCTGGTCACTTTGCCTCCTTTCTTTTTGTTGTTTGTCCATATTTAGCCCTTTAGTCTTTTTCTTTTCTTTTCTGGGTCCATTTCCTCATCCTTGGTGAGGGTGTGATTTCCTGGGACTTGGTAGAGTGTGCTGTTTATCTTTCCTGTACTGCTTTGCCTTCGTAGGCCAATTGGAGCACCTTTGACTTATATGATTGTTTTTTGTTTCTTGGTGGATCTCATCTCTGCAGTTTCTGCAACATTTTGTTGCTCCTTCTAAATGACTTGATTATTAAGATCAGACTTTTCATCACCCCTGTCACAAATTTAATCCCCTTGAATTATTAGAATTAGAATCAACTTTCTTGTTACTTCGAGTATGTGTGTGTACTTTTTAATAGAAATAGAAAGCACAGCAAGTATAACTACTCGTTACTATATATGTTTGTGTACATATATGCCTATACTGTGTATATGCATACATATAAACAAACACATATATATATAACACAACTATATACATATATGTATATGTGTGTGTAGTACTTGCTTTGCTTTGTATTTCCTGGTCACCATGGAAAAATATCTGCAAGCTCACAGTCTATGACAATACTCTTATAATCCGCATTTAAATCCCACTGTTACATCATTTCTCTCTAATCAGTTCTAGAACGCAAACCATATTTAAGCATGTGGGTAGCTTTCATTTCTAACATATTGAAATACTTTCTGAATAAACAAAGCAGGAAAAATGTGACTGCTCTTTAGTGCAAGATGACAGATTTATTACCACTGATGTTCTGTTCACAGTTGGTTCATAAAGTTTGATTTTTTTCTTAGTAATTAAGATTCTCTGAACACCATCATCATTCTTCCCCAAGCAAAAATACTCATTGAATTATTGAGCAGATTATAGTTCTATTAGTTTTTTTTTAATTGAGATACATTGATATTGCATCACTACACTTGTTCAGGTACACAAAATAATTTGATCTTTATATATATTTGAAGTAATTACTATTGGGAGCTGACCTGGCCTGACCAGGGGACCTATGTGATACATCACCCATGCGGTGGAAACACCCATGGGTGACAGTGTCCATGGGCGTAGCTCTCAGTCCCCACAGAAGGGGTGTTTCTGAAAACTAACTTTCATAAAGGATAAAGCCCTCAGACTCCAGGCAAAGAGGCTTTTCGAGGTCATTCTCTAACTC
>PVHY01023656.1:0-20613 GCA_004024945.1 Uropsilus gracilis
GATATGGAGGGAGGAGGAGGGATCAATTAATTCACAATTGTGACAAATCAATAAAATGAATAAAAAAAAGAAAGAAAAAAGAATATAAGGCTGTCATCACTCTTGTTTAACATATTAGAAGTCCTAGTCAAAGCAACTAGACCTTTAAAAAAGGACATTAAAGGAGTCCAATTCAAAAAGACCTGAAACTGTCACTATTAGCAAATGACATGTGAATTTAAATAGACTGTATCAAGAAACAAATACTGGAGGGGTTAAGACACTAAAACTTATCAAGGGGAGTGCCCAATATTAACCCCATCACTGTCTGGGTTCTTATATCCATGTACAATTGCAAGACCACTCAGCTTCAGAGAACAACAAATATGAGATTTATTTAATGAACAAGGGAAAACAAAGAGTCACTGAAGCCATAAGAGACCAGTTATCTAATCCCAATTATTGTCCATTGTTTTAAAGTTTTAAAATAAGAGAACCAAAATGGCATCTTCCTGCCACTCAAAACCAGACACAAGTATTCCAAACTAAAGACCACAGTGCCAACATTGTGTTTTCCATATTCTAAAAAAAAATCAAGATGACATTTCAACAGTTAGATTCTGGTATCCAGTAGTTCTCACCTCTCCCATCTCTAGTAGTCTGTACTGATTTTCTAGCAGCTTTCTCCTCTCCTCCAGGTCGTCAAGTCCTGAGGTGACTGATGTGCAGGACAGCCACTCTTCTGGAATGGCTGTCTACCAGTGCCACTTCTGCAGCTTTCTATACCCTTATCTATATCCTTATCTCTTGCTCTTTCTATACCCTTATCTCTAACTCCACTGATTCTTTCTGACCCTCACACATGTCTCATCTGGTGCAATTTTTCCTTACCTACAGGCCCTCTCAAGGAGCACCAATTGTAGCATTAGCCTTACTTTATAGTCTGGGTTATAAAACTGCTAGAAGTACATAAGTAGCTAAATGAAAAATTAATACACAAAAATCAGTTGCATATCTATATAAAAACAATGTGTCAGATCAAGAAATATAAGGTAATGCCAAAAATAATAATACACCTGGAGTAAACTTAAAGGAGGTAAAGGGCTTACATATTGAAAAACATGAAACACTGCTAAAGAAAATAAAATCTTACACAAATAAATAGACATCCTGTGCTCATGGATTGGAAGAATAAACATCATCACTATAATTACTATATTAGGGTAATGTTTTTACCTAACCCTAGACTTTAATTGTCCAGTGTATCTTGCTTACCTTTCTACTTTTCTGATCTATTACTTTTTTAAAAATAAATTTGACTCTTTAAACTAAAAAAAATAGATTAACTAAAGAAATATATAGCTTCAATGCAATATCTATCAAAATTCTAAAGACACTTTTCAAGGAAACTGAACAGCTATATAATATATATAAATATAGAAATGTCCTAAATAGCTAAAGCAACTAAGAGAAAAGAAGAAACATAAAGGTGTCACACTTCAAACTATATTATACAGCAACAACAATCAAAACAGTGGATACTAACACAAAAGCAGAAACTCAGATCAATAAAATAGAATACAAAGTCCTGAGATTAATCCCCACCAATATAGAAAGCTAATCTTTGGCAAAATAGTTTTTGATAGTGGAAAAACAAGACAGTGGGGAATGATAGTGGGGGAATCTGAAGATTTTTATTTCAATAATTTTTGGATGCAGATACTGTGGTTGGGGCTTGAGCAGCTCCAGGAGTTTGAGATCAAGGATTTCACCTTTTTCTGTGAGGTAGCCTCACTAGCCTGGCCTGGAGTAGAGTCATTTGCTAAACTGACAAGTTTGCAAATGGAGTAGAACTGTTGTAGGCAGCTTTAAGAGACAGAGGCCCAGGCTGAAGATTCAGGGGAGAGTTTGTTTTGTAGTCCTGGGACCACCGCTATTTTGAAGCAGTGAGAGGTGCCTGAACCTGGGGCTTCTGCAGGTTAGGGATGAGAAGAGGTAGGAAAGCTGGAGGGAGTGTAAGCAGGAGGACAAGGTTGGGATGCTGGAGAGAGAAAAGCAAAGAGAAGACTAGAAGGCTTGAACTTGGAGAGCTTGGAACTTGGGGAGCTTGGAACTAAGCTCCTAAGAACTATTCCTAAGAACAATAGGGCAGCTTGACTCTTGAAACTTGAAATTTGTGTCTGTTAAAAAACTGGACTTTGTAAAATACCTGTCTCAGGTTTGGAGAGATGGAAAGGAGCCATCTTGGACATGTGCTTCTTTGTTTGAGACACTGGCTCCATCTTGGGAGTGTTTTGGAGACTTTGGAGCTGAATGGTAAATGGGTTAAGATAACTGGCCGCTTGCAGCGTTAGTGAGTTTTGGTTTTCCCTGTTAATAACTCTTGTTTGTTAAATAGCTTTGAGACTCTTGAAACTGCCACTTGGGTGAGAAGGTGGCAACAACACTGGGTTTTAAAAGTGTGCTTATTTTGTTGGCTTGCTGGCTTGAGAGCCCCACTTTTATACCTGATTTCACTTTGACCATGCAATGGAAAAAGAAAGTCTTGAACAAGCAATGGCAACAAGGTGGGAAACCTGGATAGCTATATGCCAACCTCCCCCCTCCCCAAATGAAGCTAGTTCCATACTTAACTCCAAAATTAATTCAAAATGGATTAAAAATCTAGATATGAAAATTAGAAGCATAAAATACTTGAAAAACTACATTTTACAAATAATGTCTAAAATTAACAATTTTCCAATTAATAGAAAAGACTCCACTTTAAAAAAATTATATAAGGATAACTAAAGCAAGATTCACTAAAAATGATTAGCCATCAAAACTTTGGAAAACACTATAATATTTTTCTCTATTTCTACGTATTGAAAAGTTTATTAAAATTGCTTAAAATAATAAAATTAACTAAGGCTATCAAAGCAAATGTGTTTTCTATGCTCATATACACCCCAAAAGACAAAAGGCAAAATTTACTGCATTCTCTTTAACCTACATAAATCTAGAAGGTTCCCTTCAAACAGTAGGAAAAACAGCAATATTTTATATTTACAATATATTTTTCTACAGTTTTAAATTTCAACATTTCTAATTTTTAACCTCAGAAAATAGTGTTAAGAATATATTCTCTCCTTTTCTTATTTTATTTGTATTTTAATAATTTTCTATCCCCCAGCTTCTATAAAATCTTTGTTGCAGGGTACCACTTGGGTGCTTGCCATTAACATAACTGATACATCTATTGCTAGAGGCTAGGAGAATGAACTATAAGCTTTACATTATAAATTTCAAAGAGGACTGGTTTATTGCTTGCCATTAACATAACTGATTGACAGGACCCCTCCCTCCCAAATGTGACAGTTCCATTTTGGATGAGGATTTTGGGGTTAGGGTTAGCATTTTGGGAGAGAAGGATGTGATCTGGACCATATGACAGGGACGGCCAGTCTGGCCATGGGTCCAACTCTGTTGAAGTCATGGCTTTAGCATGCTTAAGCCAAGTGTGTGTGCTAAAATAAGTCTAAGGATTTTGGAAAGGGCATAAAGAGGCCTGTGATGGATCTGCTATTGGTTGATGCATCCTGGAGTTTTTGTATTGCCTAAAGTTAAGAGAATAAAAAAGGAGGAAAAGAAGAAAGCACCACATCTTTGACTACATGTTTGGAAAAGCTGGATCACATCCAAGGAGGAGGAGAGCAATATACTGCACTTGGAACACATGTTGTTGAACTCTGTATGACTGGACATTTGATGAGATTAACAAGGATTGGAGGACTGAGGGTTTGGACAATGCTGGCGTAATTGGGGTTTCTTATACGCCTATCTTGTAGTAAATATTTAGAAAATCACCTTCTTAGTAATAAATAGTCTACAGCTTTAAGAGTGTTTGGCTTTGGAAATTATAGTAAGAGGGCTATGGGTGGTAAGAACCTGCAGTGTTGGATGTCTTGGGACTGCTGAAGGTACATTTGAACCAAACTGGAAGGTTTAGACTTCAGACTTTAACTTTTTTTTCCTATGCAGCTGAGAGCTGGGTAAGCATGGTTGAGAGGCTGGAGGCAGCTACAGGCAGTAGACGTTTGAATAACAAAATGTAGAGAGTCTGTGAAAGTTCAAGGTCTGCAGCTTGTAAAAAGGTTTGACTCTGGTTTAGAAACACTGGGAAAAAGATTTTAAGTTAAAAAGTAGAGAGCCTGTCTCTGCCTGATTTCATCTTTACCATGCAAAATAACTGTTTCTCTTATTTTGTGGGGACAGAATTTTCTGAAATCTCAGCTCCAAGTGAAAGGAAAGGTAATTATATGCCCTACTTGGAATTATAGCTTTTGCGCTTAAATACCGTCCAGGAAAATATAGCATATTTAAATTGAAAAAGGATAAGCAACCAAAGAAATTTCTGTGTCCTTGTTTATAAGTATGTAGGTTGATATAGTTTGGAATGTTTTGTTTCAATTTTTGATTTAGTTTGGTGTGACACTGTGCAGTGTGGGTTAAATTGATGATTTTTAAATAAGTTTACTCTTTACTCTGGGAATGGTCACTGAAAGAATTTCATATACAAATTTAGAATAACAAATGCCAAGCTTTCTGAATTGGGATGTATTTGAAGGACACTGGAACCATCATCCTTTGTATTCAGAAATTATTCATAAGTTAAAATAAGGTCAACTTGAAGAACCTAATTCCTATTTTAAGAAAAATGGGTTCAAATTGAAAGTGGGTGACCAGAAGAACTGCTTCCCTCTCCAAGCAGGCTACAAACAGGCCATTTACCTTTAACCTTTAACCTAACCTTGAGCCCCTAGGCCTGCTTCTCTCTACCAAGCAGGCTGTAACAGTTAATTAGCATTTACACTGATCACCTTTACCATTGATATGCAAAAGCCAGTCAGCTGTTTCTCAGCTCCCAGCTCCAAAAACTGCAGAAGAAAGGGTAAAACCCTCCATGAAATACAATTCAGAAATTCCTTCCTGGTATCATCTGCAGAAGGCAAAATATTGAAGGAAAACATAAACAGATGGGACTTCATCAAACTAAAAAGCTTCTGTACTGCAAAAGAGACAACAGAAAAAACTAAAAGAAGCCCAACTAAATGGGAAAAAAATTTCACCCTCTACTAGAGTGATAAGGGATTAATAACACAGATGTACAAGGAACTCACACAACTAAACAAAAACAAAACAAGATGCCCAATCAAAAAATGGGGAGAAGAACTAAAAAGACACTTCTCCAAAAAGGAGATGCAAATGGCCAACAGGCACATGAAAAATTGCTCAGTATTACTAGCAATCAGAGAAATGCAAATCAAAACCACAATGAGATACCACTTTACACCAGTAAGAATGGCCCACATCAAAAAAACAGGCAACAACAAGTGCTGGTGTGGATGTGGAGAGAAAGGAACACTCTTACACTGCTGGTGGGAATGTAAACTCATCCAGCCACTATGGAAAGCAGTATGGAAGACCCTCAAACTCATGAAAATGGAATTACCATTTGACCCAGCAGTCGCACTTCTGGGAATCTACCCAAAGGAGACCTCAATGTGGGTACAAAAGGACACCTGTGGGATGTTTATTGCAGCACATTTATAATTGCAAGGACATGGAAACAACCCAAATGCCTCAGAACAGATGAGTGGATGAAAAATATGTGGTATATATACACAATGGAGTATTACTCATCAATTAAAAATGACAAATTTGATGAATTTATAGACACCTGGATATACCTAGAAGAAATCATTCTAGTAGAAATGAGCCAGATAGAAAGGGACAGAAACCAAATGGTTTCACTACTATATGGTCAACCAAATGAAACTACACAAGGGGAGAGAGGGGACCACTGGAGAGAGCGGGGAGGGGAGGTGGTGGGTGACCCCCAGGGACTGAAATGATGTGAAATATATATAAATAAAAAATAAATTAATTAAAAAATATATATATAGAAAACAAAGATACACAAAAACAGTTTCATGATACTGGACCCAGCAAAGCTCACTTTCTTCTCAGGCCTGTCTTGCACGGCCTCTCGCAGACACAAGTCAAACTCAGCAAAACAAACTCCAACAAGGAGTTCTAATCTGCAAACTCCTTAACTGCATTCAGCACGCATGCTGCCAGCCTGGGCCAGCCAAGGGTTGCAGGCCCCTGGGGCCTGGCCATGGCCACATGGCTCACATCTTTACAAGATGGCCGATTCCCATCTCTCCTCCATTGAACCTCTCTCTCTATCTGATTCATATTGCCTCTGAATCAGAATTCAAATATTAATCATTCTCTTTGTTTGCACACCCTTTATATACCCTGATTTCCTGCCTTCCAAGAAACCTGTTTCACCTTGACCATTTTACTTCTTTCTCCCCATGAATCTCCCTGAAGGGAAATTCCAACTAAGGTCATTCTCACATTTTAGCAACTATCCTTGAAATCTGCAATCTTAAAACAGGAGACAATGGAGGGGGGGGAGCACACCCTATCAAAATCAGGCTCTTTTAAGCCTGTCACACAAAAGAGACAATATACCCTTGAAATGTTAGCAAACAACAGAGGAGTCTTGCATTTACAACAGTGTTTCCTCTTGTGGTGCTATGGGCACTTAACAGTGTAAAGAGGGATAGGAAGTGAGTCCTTGCTATTCTACCTCTCAGAGAAAGTCTCTGTCTCTCCCTTTGTCTCTGTCTGTCTCTCTGTCTTTCTCTCTCTCATTGATATAACAAAAGCTATAAAAATCAATAAGAGTCTTCCTGCTCTGACATTGTTGCACAGCATCTATTCTCTGAAATCTGAAACAAGGGAAATTTTCTTAGGATCTACCAGAGAACCCTAACCACAATGGCATCAAGGTTTAGTATTCTCTAAACATGAACAGCTATTGACACTGATTTTATATTAAAAAATACAGGAGAAAAGATGATTTCTAAATAATATATTTCTAGTGCTGAAAAAACTTAAGGATCCAGTCAGTCTGATGGAATAATTGGGAACAAAAAAGAAATATAACTGAGTATGGTGAGTAAACTAAAGATCCTGTCTCCTGGCAGATGTGGTATATAGAACTTTTGGCAGCACTTTACACTTGGTATTGGGGTCAGGACAAAGGAGTGGAGTTCAAGCTCCCTCCCTAGAAGGAAAAAGAGTTTCTTGCAGAGTTAGTACAGCCTAAAGTTAAAAAAAAAAAAAAAAAAGAGAAAGGTCTACAAAAAATCTGACACCATAATTGAGTTCCCAGGTTCCTTGGTCAATTCAGCAGAAGAGATTTTTCTTTGTTTGCCTTATGGAAGTCAATTTCAAGAAAGTATTTGTGAGAATAAGAGATATGACTATATTTTAAGCTTGAGAGACAATATAATTTGTCAGAAATGTATCTTGATAATTCAGGAGTTACTAATAGTCCTTGAACACTACAGAATCTCTTCTTGTTTATAATTAGTGGCTTTACTTTGTAGAATAACATGCCAACTAATTCAAATGGACTTTTACTGTTCCAGACACTTAAGAATTTGCTATTATTAGTTATATTTGTTTTTTAATGCCATCATGGGTTTGAAGAAAATTCTTACCACAGTAAACTAACTTTCTAATGTGTTTTGAAATAGAAAAATCATAGAAAACCATTAATCATGTTCTCTTTTGCATGTGCTGCTGAGTATCTTTACCACTGATATAACTGGAATTGAGCTATATATATATATATATATATATATTCTTATATTTATGTTGCACTAACTAAATATGCATAAAAGGAATAGAGCCCAGTTTTTTCCAAATTTTTTCCAAATGATAAAGTTGATAGAGGGTGCTACCCCTCTCCTTCATTGTTTTTTGTTTAAGATTGCATATTTTAAGGACAGATATGCTAAAATGTGAAAATGGCCTTATTTGGACTTTTTTTTTTTAGAAAGATGCAAGGGGGAGGAAGAAGTAAAATGGTCCAGGTGTGGTTTTTGGAAGGGTTTTTGGAAGGCGGGAAATATGGTTATGTAAAGGGTGTGGAAACAAAGACAGGGGTTTTAATATGGAGATCCGATAGAGAGAGATTTAATGGAGGAGAGATTGGAAGTAGCCATTTTGTAGGGTAAAGATGTGAGCCATGTGAGCTTGGCCATGTGGCCCCCTGGGACCTGCAGCCCTGGGCTGACTAGGGCTAGCTGCATGTGTGCTAAAGGCAGTTTAAAAGTTTGCAGATTTGAACTCCGTGTTGGAGTTTGTTTTACTGAGTTTAACTTGTGTCTGAAAGAGGTCATGAGAAAGTCAGGCCTGAAAAGAAAGTAAATTTTGATGGTCTGGCACCATGGAGTTTCTACTACCTGGAGACAACAAGGAGAAGACGACATGGAAAAGCTGAAGCAGGCTAAAAAAGCACGCTAAAAAGATGTCTTTAAACACGTGGAGAGGAACTCTGACTGGCTGACATTAGTGAGATGATCAGGACTGAAAACTGAAAATTTTGGGGCAATCTGGGAAAAGGACTTTAGATAATGCTGAGAAAGGTTTTGGACAATGTTAAAGTAATCGGAGTGTTACATGTTTCTTTTGTAGTAATTAGAAAATCACTCTGTTAAAAATAAATTAGTCTGCACTGACAGTCTTGCTTTGACTTGGTATTTTGGTTGAAAAGACTGGGGATGGTGAAAAAAAACAAAACCCACAGTTTAAAAGAGGATAAACTAAAACAAACTAGTGTAAAATATAAACTGTGTTTCTAAGTTTTTCTTTTTAGATCTATAAAAGGGAAAGAAAGCCAAAAAAAAAGCTGGTAGCTGATATTTGCATATCAATAGTAGGCAGCTACAGTAAAAATGCTAATAAACAGTTTGTAGCCTGCTTCCTAGTGAAAAAAGCAGGCATAGGTGTATCCACTTCAAGGTAAAGGCAATTGTTAATGTAACTGCCTGCAGCCTTCTTAGTTAAAAAAAAAAAAAAAAGCAGGCATAGGTGTGGCTACTTCCAGCTAAAGGCAATTGCTAAAAAAGTTTGTAAGAGAGAGAAGCAGGCCTGTATAATTTTAAGTCAAGGCAAAAAGTATTTTTCTTGCCGCCCTATTTCAAAGTCACCTCTGGACTAGTGTGTAACTGAATTATCTCTAGTTTCCTAAGTGGATAAAATATCTCTGGTACAAGATGAAAAGTTTTAAAATGTACTGAAGTCCTCAAGTTTATTTAAAAACCCTTAATTTTTAAATGCATTGCTATTGCTAGAAGACAATTATTTATCATCATTTTCCTAATGCTTAATAAGTTATAGTCTTAAATAAGGCCTGCTCTGTTAATAATCTACTTCAAGTTAAGAAAAGTCATGAGGTACTAAAGGTTGTTATGAAAGTGGGCGACCCGAAGAAGACTTTTTACCTTGACTTGAAACACTTATAGGCCTGCTTCCCTCTATGAAGCAGGCTACAAACAGCTCATTTATCTTTAACCTTTAACTTAACCTTGAACACCCTGCCTGCTTCTCTCTACAAACTGGCTACAAGCAGGCCATTAGTATTTACACTGTACCTGCCTACTACTGATATGCAAACATCAGCTACCAGCTTCTCTCTGCTTTCTTTTCCTCTTTCAGACCCAAAAAGACAAACTTAAAAACAGTTTAAACTCTTGTGGGTTCTTTCCACCATCCCCAGCCTTCTCAACCAAAATGCCAAACCAATGCCAAGACTATCAGTGCAGACTAATTTATTTCTAACAAAGTGTTTTTCTAATTATCCTAAAAACTTCACAAGAAACGTGTAAGGAAAACTCCAATTACTTTAACATTGTCCAAAACCTTTCTCAGCATTGTTCAAAGTCCTTTCCCCAGATTGCCCAAAAATCCTCAATCTGTCACCAATGTCCAGTCAGAGTTCATGTCCAGATGCTTGAAGACATGTTCCTTGGCTGCTCCTTTGGCTTGCTCCTCCTTGTCTTCCACGCTGTATTCTCCTTGTCTTCCAGGTAGCAGGGACTCCATGGTGCTGAACCAGCAAAGTTCACTTTCTTTTCAGGCCTAACTTTTGCACGGCCTCTTTCAGACACAAGTCAAACTCAGCAAAACAAACTCCAACACGGAGTTCAAATCTGCAAACTCCTTAACCGCCTTTAGCACACATGCAGCTAGCCCAGGTCAGCCAAGGGCTGCAGGCCCCTGGTGGCCTTTGACCAAGTCCACATGGCTCACATCTTTACTCTACAAGATGGCCAATTCCCATGTCTCCCTCATTGACCCTCTCTCTCAATCCAATCTCCATATTGGCCTCCGAATTCCTCTCTTTGTTTTCATACTCTTTATATACCCTGATTTCCTGCCTTCCAGGAAACCTGTGTCACCTTTCCTCCCACCTGCATCTCCCTGAAGGAAAATTCCAACTAAGGTCATTCTCACATTTTAGCATCTGTCCTTGAAATATGCAATCTTAAACAGGAGACAATGGGGTGGGGGGTAGCACATCCTATCATTTACAGTCATAAATACACGAAAAATTGTTTAGTGACTAGATTAATTAAAATATTTTCACTTTTATTCATCGAGATATTTTGTTATTATCATGACTTGCCCTCTGGATGAATATTGCAACTTAAGTCATACACAGATAAAAGGATGACATCTACATAATAACTGCTAAGATATATGAAAATGAAATTTTTCCCACTAATATGAAATTAAATTAATCTTCCTTTCCTCCAAAATATGAATTTCCACCAAAGAGAAAAGGTTACAAAAATACATAATCCTTAATTTTCTATAAGAAGATATGAAGAGGGGTCTTCCTTTCTAGCATAAACTTTTCAGTATTCATTGTTAGGTTCCCTGTGTTTATTTGGTTCCCTTAACAAAACTGGTCACACAGACAAAATTTTCAAACTGCTAATCTGATCCTACTTCCAACATTTCACTTGATTCCTTTCACTTAGAGATCAAATTCCCAATTAGTCAGCATTTTGTTCAAAGTTTAAGACAGAGATGTATGGAAAACTTTCCAAACTCATCCTGTTCTTTTCTCACACTTCATGCTTTAGCATTTGGAAACAACTTACAGAATCTCAAGTAAATCATATGGGTTCTTTTCCATGTCATCAAGCATCTCATGTTATCTCTTCTGGAATGTTCACTGTCTCATGCCCTGCCTCAAACCACCCACAAAGACACAACTGTAATTCCTATTGCAACTTCAAAATCCAAAACCTCTCTCTTTCCAAAAGATGTTAGTTACCTGATTTCTGGAAACTCAGAGGACAAATGATTCATGTAACCTCTGCATCCTCTAGAAACACTTATCATTGCAATTTTTCTTATGTTCTATATTCTATTTCTTACATAAAATCAAGAGCTTCTTAGAGGCAGTCTGGCCCGCATTTGTGTATAGCCCAGGACCTAGGGGAAAAAGCACATGAAAGGTATTCCATCATGTTTCACTTGATTGGCTAGGTTCAAATTAAATAGCATTGTTTCTGCTTTATTCTTTTCAAAGTTTGAGGGACTCTGAGATCTCAGCAGCCTTGCTGTTCTCTATAAAAGTCCTTTATTAATTGAGTTATTTAACAAAAAAAAGGTCTCTGAAAATATTAGATCTTCATGTATCTACATATTCATTAATTTGTGGTAATAAGCCTAGTAGCAGTCTTTAAGCAAATTAGAAAACCAGTTTCTTTTTGTGAACTTTCATAATTTCTAAGGGCAAATGGAAAAAAGACAAAAATAATTCTTTAAATAAAGGTTGTGAACTCACTTTAAATCACCTAGAAGCTCCCTGTTCTATGGAACAAGAAAATACTCATATTTTTGCTAAAAATGGAGTTTCAAAGTTATCACATACCTCAAATCAGCAACACAATGACAAATTAAGATCAACCAAACTCAGATAAGTAACATTACATCTAAATAAGTACAGATGAAATTAGTACCAAGTAGTGAGCCTTTCCATGAAAAACTAGTAGGGAGTAATCCAGAATTGAAACAGGGTGTAAAGAAGACTTTTTGCCTTAACTTTAACACATACAGGCCTGCTTCTCTCTATGAAGCAGGCTACAGTTTATTTACATTAGCAATTACCTTTAACTTTGACTGGACACACCTATGCCTGCTTTTCTCCCTAGGAAGCAGGCTACAAGCAGACCATTTACCTTTAACCTTTACCTTAACCTTGAGCACCTCTGCCAGCTTCTCTCTACAAAGCAGGCTACAAGCAGGCCATTAGCATTTTATATTTACTTTAAACTAACCACACACCTAGCCACACACCTTCTCTTTTTAGGAAGCAGGATGCAAACTGTTTATTAACATTAACACTCTACCTGCCTACTATTGATAAGCAAACAGCAGCTACCAGCTTCTCTCTGCTTCCTTTCCCTCTTTTAGATCTAAAAAGAAAAACTTAAAAACTATAGTTTAAACTCTACACTTGAGGGGTTTTTTCACCATTCCCAGCCTTCTCAATCAAAATACTAAACCATTGCAAGACTATCAGTGCAGACTAATTTATTTTTAACAAAGTGATTTTTTAATAACTACAAAAAAAAAACCAAAACATAGTACTGGCACAGTGGCTCATGCCTGTAAGCTTCAGCCTATGAAGCGGCCGGGGCTAGGGATCACGGTTCGAGTCCCTCCTGGGGCCCGTAGCGAGACCTAGTTCCAAAAAAATAGTTGGGCGTGGTGGCACTTGCCTGTAATCCCAGCTACCTGGGAAGCTGAGGCTGGGGATTGCTTGAGTCTGTGGCCCCCCTGGGCAATGAGAGCCTGAGATTCCATGGGCAAAAATAGTGAGACCTAGTCTCCAAAAGAAAAAAGCAAAAAGCATGTAAAAACAACTTCAATTACTTTAACATTGTCCAAAACCTTTTTTAACATTGTCCAAAGTCCTTTCCCAGATTGCCCAGAAATCCTCAGTATCTCAGTCCTGATTATCTCATCAAAATCAACCAGTCAGAGTTCAATCCGCATGTTTAAAGACATCTTTTTTTTTTTTTTTTTTTTTTTTGAGACTAGGTCTTGCTATTTTTGCCCGTGGAACCCCAGGATCTCGTTGCCCAGGGTACCACAGACTCAAGCAATTTCCAGCCTCAGCTTCCCAGGTAGCTGGGATTATAGGTGCACGCCACCACACCCAGCTATTTTTTTGGAACTAGGTCTCACTATGGACCCCAGGTGGGTTTCAAACTTCGATCCCTAGCCCCGGCCGCTTCATAGGCTGAAGATTACAGGCACGAGCCACTGTGCCCGGCCTAAAGACATCTTTCTTTAGGCACACTCCTTTGGGGTGCTACAGCTCCTCTATGCTGTCCTCTTGTTGTCATCCAGGTAAAAACTTCATGGTACCAGACCCAGCAAAGTTCACTTTCTTTTCAGGCCTGACTTTTGCACGGCCTCTTCCAGACACAAGTTAAACTCAGCATAACAAACTTCAACACGGAGTTCAAATTTGCAAACTTCTTAACCACCTTTTAACACACATGCGACTAGCCCAGGTCAGCCAAGGGTTGCAGGCCCCCGGTGGTCACATGGCCAAGCTCACATGGTTCACATCTCCATCTTACAAAATGGCCAAAACCAAATCCCTCTCCTCCATAAATCTATCTCACCTCCATATCGGAATTCTCTCTCTTTGTCTCCACACCCTTTATATATCCTGATTTACTGCCTTCCAGAAAACCTGTGTCACCTTTCTCCATCCTGCATCTCCCTGAGAAAAATTTCAGCTAAGGTCATTCTCACATTTTAGCATATCTGTCCTTAAAATCTGCAATCTTAAACAGGAGACAATGGTGGGGGTAGCACATCCTATCATTATTACATTACTATATTCTAAGAAGTATATATTACTTTTTCTTTAACAACAAAAAGGAATGGAATAACCTTTCCTGAATTAAGAGTAAATTTAAAAAAAAATGTGTTCTCATGCAGAATGTGAAAAGAATACACAAAGCTAATCTGGTTTGAATGTTTGGTTGCCTTATAGCAAGTAAAGCTTTGTCAGTGGTTAATAGGCTTCCCCAATAAACATATTCAACACTCCAATAATTAGCATATATTTCTACCTGCTTCTTGGTGGTTATTTTTATTAGACTTACTCAAAGCTCTTCAAAGACACTGAGCTGGATTTTTCAAAGTTCTAAATCACTCCCTGGAGGTAATTTGAGCAGTTAAGAAGGTGTGTTGATTCTTTCAGATCACAAGGGCCCCATTTCCTGATTATAGAGTGAAAAACCAAAAGAGAAACAAAATTCCCTGGAGCTCGGTGAGAACTCTTCCTTGGACATATGGGAGCATGTTAATTATTACAGAAAAAGTGAAATTTTGCCTTTGGGTTTTATTGAATCTAAGCCAAATATCTATAAACGATTGTCGCTTTTATTCTGAAATGAATTATTTTTTTATTATTTAAATATTTGTGCCAAAAAAAAAAAATCCCAGCCTGGACCATAACAATAGCAAGCAATCAAAATCATAAAAAAATACAGATAAATTTTACCTAAAGTTTAGAGATAAAGTTTTTTGTTAATTGTATTGTCCCTTTATTAGATTTGATTTCTTCTTGATCAGAGGCAGTCTGCATAAAGGATTACGTTCCCGATACATGTGGAGGATTTGAGTCTTAATCAATCCTGATGTTGAAAGCACCTTGCAGTATCATTTAGCCTAGAGAAAGCAGATTCAGACAAGTACCCACTGAGAGAATAAAAATTAGGATCACGTTCTCCAGCTGGATTTGTGCATAATTACTACTAAAGCCAGGGAAAAGAAGTTTGCATCATAAAGAGATATGCCCTTCAATCATTTTTTAGGAGCAGAAGACACAATGAAATTATTATTATTATTTGTTTGTTTAAGAGACACTAGGTCTCCCTGTGTTGCCCAGGGTAGTCTCGAACCGGAAAACTCAAGTGATTCTTAGTCTCAGCCTCCCAAGTAGATGGGATACAGGCACATGCCACAGTACCTAGCTGAAGCATTACAATTTATGCTTCATTTTAATCTCTCAACTCTTATCTTGTCATGTCTATTTTAAGATACAACTATTAAGAATAGGATATAACTATTAGGAATGCTTTTAATGTAAACTCTGGTTCCAAGCTGCTGCTAGCCTCCAGTTTTGCTTGGAGCCCTGAGAGCTATGTCTTCTTGAGTTTAGAGGTCAGGAAGGACACCCACTCTACTTTCTGCTGTGCCTGCAAGGCCAGCAACAATTTGAACCCCCACTGCCTCAACCAGATTCTGGATATCAAAAAGTAGGGAGTCTATCTGATTAGTTTGAGGAGAGTGGAAACTACAGCAGCCCTAGCTCTCTAGTCAATAGCACCTATGAAATAGCAAGCACTGGGTTCCTTTAAACAGTTTTTCAGAAGAACTTGCAGACAAACCTTAGATGTCTGGAAGATTCTGTTGGTAATGTTGTTCTAACATTTAAACTGGATGGAGATCTAGGAAGTTAGTTGATCAACAAATAGACTCCAAACAAGCAATGAATTGTTATCTCATCATTCTCTGAGCTGGTAGCCTGTCCTGTCTTTTCAACTCCCACCTTGACTCTTAAATACCACTGAAAAAAATTCCTCAGTGAGTAGGATGGCTGTTTATTTCTGTTCTGTCATGAAAGGAATTGTACTTAGTTACCTAAGTTAGCTGGTTCAGTAATTCTGATTTATCCTAATCTTCAGTGGAAGAAACTGTGTCTTCAATTGATGGCAAACGGAACACCCACCCAACGGCCCTGCCTCTTAATCTAAAGTGAGCACAGGAAATAATATAATTATGAAACTAAAACAGGTTAGTCACTAACATCATTTCTTGCATTTAAAAAAGCAAAACAAAAAACAAAACAAAACAAAAAAATGCAACACTCAATGTGTGTATACTTGAAAAGGTTCTTAGCAATTCCATTCTTACCTCATAGAAAAACAATCAGTGGGAAATGAGAAAAGGCAAGAGAGAAAAGTCAAGATGAACAATCAAGTTTTTGGCAGTTAAAGATTAATGTATTGAAGAGTTTAGACTTGAACTTGATGCACTGAGAAACCAGGAAAGGGCACCAGACTGAGGAGAAGTTAAAAGATTGACTTAATAAATTTTCAAAATTTATTTAAATTTAATTTTTTTTTAATATACAAATATCACTGGTGAGTTGTTTTCCTCATTCACAACTTGCTATGAATTACTTTGATTAGTTCATTAGAAGGTAGCTGGAGAAGATGAAATTTTGAGGTGGTAGAGATAGAAAAATCTCCAAATATGATTTTTTATAATCCTTGCTGTCCATAGTATATCACTCCTGAAAATTGTTCCCTGTTACCTTCAACAAATGCTGTAAGCAGCATGTCAGAGTTTAAGGCTATATATTACTCTGTGTTTAAACCAGTATGCAATTTTGTCACAAGATATGATCCAAAATAACTTTATAAGCTCCATTTTCTAAATCATTTAATTGATGGTGGGTTTAGACTCACTGGAACATGTCAATCAAAAATCATTCTGTATAAGGAGTCCTATGGAAATGACCTGACTTGGAACAATAATAATATAACCTGCTCAGTCCTCCTTCTTGAAAATACAAGTCATTCCTTGATCAAAGACTAATAAATACTCTACTAGTCAAGAGAGAAAGCCAGTGTACTTTTAAAAGTAGATTTTCAGATTTCCTATATATCATGTCCTGAAACCAGTAAAATGCCCGTGATGTTGTTTTCTCTGTGATACAAGAAGTTCTGGTTTTGAATTGGTAATTTATTCATGCATCCAGATTATGTTCAGCAAAGCATGAATTATACAGATCCCATTATGTGATTATGCAAATACACTAAGTATACAATTACAAGCATATATGGGCAGTGAAATTTAATTAATTATTATGACTTAGTTAATTTGCCAAATGTAGTTTTATTAACTAACAGTCCACATATGCGTTTCCTTTCATGATTCATTTACATTTTAATACTATGTAGAAATGATAAATTATAATAACAACAGATGATAAAAACAGATGGAATAAACATAATTGAATCCAAGAAGATTTACATAGTTTGAATTGAACAGTGTGTGTATTTAAGCCACTCTTAAATGTTTTGTCCTTGTATTGTGGCTATTTAAGAATAATTTCACAGACACACATAAAAAACATTCAAACCAGCGAGACCATGTTAAAAGCGCATACTTAAGTTATTAAATAGCTTTGTTAATTGATGATAAATACAACTTATACTTAAAAATAGAAATATTAAAAGAAAAAATACTCAAAAAATATCAATTGTAGTAACTAAAGATTATAGAATTTATCAATAAACAATAATTTGCAGTTGATTGAATAGCTGATAAACTACTAAGTATAACTAAAAAGTTCAGTCACTTATAGACTACTTTGTCCCATGGAGGGTTTTATTTCAAGCTTGATTAATTGCTTGAATAATAATGCTTTTTCTAAGAAAAAAAATCTAAAATCATCACGATCACTTCATTTTATTGCAATATAGTATTTGTATGTCTGTACATGTGTATAACCCACCAATTTTAGTGATTATACATCTGAATTGACTACAGGATTATTGTTTCTGTTTATTTGAAATTCTATCCTCCAAAATGCAATTACATCAAAAATCAATATTTGGAGAATCAAATTTCTGTGATGCCCAAAAGGTAAAAAAATATATTATTGTTTGTTTATCAAAAAAATATTAGAGAAATAGAAAGAACAGTTACCAGAAAATAACTTCTCAAAGGTCCAGACTAAGCCTTCCTCCCCCTGTTTATAGCATATGATATTCCTGGCAGGAATAGCCTCCAGTCTCCCTGAAATGTTATTTTAATCATTTAATTCAACTCTTAGGAGGTATCCTCAGTTTTAATGCTTTCCTTCTAGTTTTATATGAACAATAGTAAAATGTGAAAAGAAGAATGTGTTTTAGAAATTTTATAGTCAAATAAACAATTTTTAAAGAAAGATATTTCTAATTAGGGTTTCATTTTATCATACTGTAGAAGAGGATTCCTTTTAACATCTGCTTGACTTTGAGATTTAGATAGATGTGAACTGAACTTGCCCTTTCAGGCTGAAGACCCAGTTTATTTGATGGGAGGTAACAAATATAAACCAATTTTGCAATTTTTAGAGAAGTGGGTTTCTTAAACTATCCCATGTAAGGAAGAAATGACTATAAAGAATTAAATATGATTGAATTAGAAAATGCAAAACTGAAGTGGACAAGAAATACCCACTTTGCTATTTCCAAACAAGAATATTTTTGAAACTCACAACAGATCATAAATCAAAGCAATTACAGTAAAAATATTCCCACTAGAAAGAAAATGATATTTATACAATTAAATCACATTATCTCTTCAAAAACAATCATGTTTTTTGTGGATGCTAAGTATATTTTTTATTTCTATTTGCATTTATGTGCAATATTGTTATATATAAGAAAAATTTTGTAAGAAGAAATTCAGATGACCAAAACATTATTTCTCATATTATACTTGGTTTCATTCACAGTTTTGACTCACCATGGAATTTTTAAAGTGTTGAGAAGGATAATCATGTTAATGAGGTGACTTTTGAAAAATATATAGTCTTGGGACAGGTTGCTAAAGACTCAGCCATATAATTAGAGTAATTAGCAGCACCCCTAATATCCATATGGGAAGAATATTGGAAATTGAGTCCAATTGCCAAATAGCAATCTTAAATGAATAATAAAGCATCCAAGAAAAAATAGAAGGGGTGGTTTCTGAGAGCTTCAGGGTTATGAAACCAAATGCTTCCATGTGCCACTATGCCAGACCCCAAGTTATGTAAGAAAAAAGGTGTTTTTTTTTTTTGTTCCAGACCCCATCCTATGTATCTCTTCATCTGGGTGTTGACTCAAGTCCCTTTTAGTAAACTGGTGATTTAGTAAATAAGTCGGTTTCCTAAATTACGTGAGTCATTATAGCAAAGGTGGTCTTGGGACCTTCTGATGTGTAGTTGTTGGTCAAAAGCACAGGGAATAAACTGACTTGTGACTGATGTATGAAGTAAAGGGTCAATGGGGACACTGAACCCTTAGCCTAGGAGTCTAATGCTAGTTCCTGGTAGAATCATAATTGAATTGAATTCACAGACACCCTGCTAGTTTCTGAGAGTTGCTTAATCATTGAAACTGGTTCTAGGAATCCTAGGCACTCTGAAATAGAGAGTTGTAATTGAGTGTGAAAAATGGTTGACACATATCTCCTAATACCCACACTATAAGTTTGCATTAACTGGTTTATCATGCCTTTCTTTCATCACAATTATGTTCTTCTCAATATCATCAAGTAGCTGTTCAATGTGTGAAAGTAAACTACATCATTTTGATGAATGAAATATAAAATTTATCTAATTGAAGACCTCACAAGCAACTGAAAACGTGATAATTTTTCAGCTTGACATTTAAACAAACTTAGCAAATATGCATTTGTTGACTTATTTTCCTTGAACAAACATAAATAGGTCTTAAAATTTTTATAAGATTTTTCTGGGAAATAAAAATTATTATGTTAATTGCTATTAAGTTTTTATTGTTGGTAGAAATAAAAATTTTTCATCTTAATGAGTAAAAATATTTTTTATATCAAGCCCATAGGCTCTACAATAAAGTTTGTTTTTCAATAACTTTGATATTCTTAATAAATTAAACCATTTATTCTCAAAGTATTTTCATTTGTTGTGTTTGCACAGTTTTCATACACTGCGTAGCCTTTCATTAGGAGTCTTATCACGAGGTCCCTTCCCTGACTGCCTCCTCAGGCGGCATCGGGTCGCACCCAGTTGCAAGGAAACAGTCCTGAAACAAAGGCGCAGGTCTGCATTTTGCAACCGAAAGAAGCCTTCCAGGCCAGGTTAAAGCAGTACCGAGTATGTTTGAACTGGGGAAGCCTGGCGAACTGCCCTGACGGACAGCAGCCTCCACCCCAAACCCAAAAGCGCCAGCGCCGCTACACAGCACCGGCGCAAACTCAGAAATCAAGGATACTCACTACCAGAAGCACAGAGGCAAAGTTATCCACAACTGTATAGATTTCAACATGCCTAATACTAGAGCAGTAGTCACCCAATATGTAGAGCAGATCCGAAAGGAAAACACAGGAAGGAAGAAGACCATAAATACTCAAGGAAGCCCTAAGAAAAATAAATCACCACCAAAGGATAAACAACCCGAAGAAATCAACTTGGATGACATGGAAGAAATGCTCCATATGTCAGACAAAGAATTCAGAATAAAAATGATGAAAGTTCTCAAAGAATCCAAGGAAGAGGGGGAGAAAAGGGAAAGCAAAAACATTCAATGAATTAAGAGAAAGCAAAAGCATTCAACGAATTAAGAGAAGTAGTAGAAAAATGTAAGCAAGAATGCAGTAAAATGGGCAACATCATCAACATACAGAAAAACGAAATTGAAACACTAAACAAGAAACTACAGGAAATGCAATGCATAAAATGAGAAATAGAGGAACTCAAGAATGCAGGGAGGAGCCAGGAAAGCAGAATAGAAGAAATAGAGGAAAGAATCAGTACACTAGAGGACACAGAAGTAGAGAGAACAAAGAAAGAAAAAGAGAGAGAAAAACAGAATAAGAAAACAGAAGAAAAAATCAGAGACCTGTCAGATACCCTAAAGAAAACAAATATAAGAATAATTGGAATACCGG
>PVHY01023657.1:0-20667 GCA_004024945.1 Uropsilus gracilis
ATATCCCCCCTCTGTATCCCCCCTTCAGTCACTCCTTCTCCCATTTTTCTGCAAATTGCTGGTTGGTTAAGTTGATGTTTCATTGTTGGTTGTTTGGCCTGTTGTTCTCTTCCAATATCTGGTAAATGTGTGTGTGTGTGGTTTTTTTTTTTTTTTTACCCTGGGGCTTTTCCACTTCACTTACATTTGTTAACTATCTTGATCTTTTGTGCTCTTCACCTCCCCCGTCTTCTTCCCCCTCCTCCTCTCTCGTTCTATGGTTCAGTCCCATTGGTTGTTTTCATTTTTTCTTATTTGTTTGTTTGTTTTTCCCTATATCCATCATATAAGTGAGACCATCCTGTACTTCTCATTTTCTTTTTGACTTATTTCTGCTGATATGAGTCTTTCTAGTTCCATCCAGGTTGCTGCAAATGACATGTGTTTGTCCTCCTTGATGGATGCGTAGTATTCCATCATGTATATGTACCACATTTTTTTTAGCCAATCATCCATTTGGGGGCATTTGGTTTGTTTCCAATTCTTTGCAACTGTAAACAGGGCTGCAATGAACATGTGCGTACATGTGTCCTTTTGAATTAATGTCTTCATGTCCTCTGGGTAGATTCCTAGTAGTGGGATTGCTGGGTCGAATGGTAAGTCCACATTCAATTGTTTGAGGGTCCTCCACACAGTCTTCCATAGTGGTTGGACCAATTTGCATTCCCACCAGCAGTGTAAGAGAGTTCCTTTTTCTCCACATCCGTGCCAACATTTGTTGTTGTCTGTTTTAATTATGTGGGCCATTCTTACTGGTGTAAGATGGTATCTCAGTGTGGTTTTAATTTGCATTTCTCTGATTATTAGTGAAGTGGAGCATTTTTTCATATGTCTATTAGCCATCTGTATCTCCTCTTTGGTGAAGTGTCTTTTTAGTTCTCCCCATTTTTTGATTGGGTTTTTGCTTTGTTTTTGTTGAGCTGTAGGAGCTCTTTGTGGATCTTTGTTATCAGACCCTGTCACTTGTCTGCAGGGCAAAAATTTTCTCACAGTTAATTGGGTTTCTTTTTGTTTTGTTTATTGTCTCTTTTGCTGAACAGAAACTTTTTAGTTTTATATAGTCCAAGCTGTTTATGTTTTCCTTCATTTTTTTTGCCGGCCATAGTTGTTTCCCCAAATGGATTTCTGAGGTGAAATTCATAAAGGGTTTTGCCCAGGTTTTCTTCTATGTATTTTATGGTTGCAGGTCTTACTTCCAGGTCCTTTATCCATTTTGAGTTAATTTTTGTACAGGGTGTGAGGGTGTTATCCTGGTCCATTTTTTTACAAGTTTTGATCCAGTTTTCCCAGCACCATGTACTGAAGAGGCTATTCTTGTTCCAGGGTATGTTTTTTGCCCCTTTGTCAAAGATTAATTGGCTGTATATGTGTGGTTTTATTTCTGGATATTCAATTCTGATCCATTGGTCTGTTTGTCTGAATTTGCATTATTAATTGATCTGGATCATTTAGAAAAATATGTCACTATTAACTTTAATTTCAGTGTAGAATAATAAAGTTCTAGTATAGTAGATGTAGAAAGACTGGTTCTTTAAATCACTACTCTCCAATAGATATTTGAAACAAGCTACCTCTATTATTTATAATTTTGAAGTACATAAATAGCTTCTGTACAGCAAAAGAGACAACAGACAAAATAAAAAGAAACCCAACCAAGAGAGAGAAAATTTTTGTGCTCCACAAAAGTGATAAGTATTTGATAACAAAAATCCACAAGGAACTCACACAACTTAGCAAAATCAAAACAAGAAGCCCAGTCAAAAAATGGGAGAAGTAAAATGACACTTATCCAAAGAGGAAATACAAATGACCAGCAGGCACTTGAAAAAAAGTTCAACATCACTAGCAATAAGGGAAATGCAAGTCAAAACTACAATAAAATACCACCTTATGCCAGTAAGAATGGCCCATATAAAAAAAAAAAACAGTCAACAACAAATGCTGGCATCTATGTGGAGAGAAAGGAACACTCTAACACTGCTGGTAGAAATGTATACTAGTCCAGCCACTATGGAAAGAGGACTCTCAAACTCATGAAAATAGAGCTACCATTTGTCTCAGCAAACACTCTTCTGGGAATCTGCACAAAGGAAACCTCAGCACTTATACTAAGGGACACCTGTAGTTGGATGTTTATTGCAGCACTATTTATAATTGCAAGGACACAGAAACAACCCAAAGGTCCAAAAAGAGATGACTGGATGAAAAAGATGTGGTATATACACAATGGAATATAACTCATCAGTTAATAATGACAAATGTGATGAATTTAAGATAACATGAATATACCTAGAAGAAATTATATTAGCAAAAATAAGTCAGAAAGAAAAAGACAGAAACCAAATGGTTTCACTAATATATGAGACATAGGAAAAACAAGCAAAAGGCCAGGAGGAAAAGTTAAAATAAGCTAACAACCAAACCAAAGTACAAACTGGGGGAGGGGGGTGAATGGGTGGGACCAATCAGGGAACGGGGGTGATGGGTGAATCCCAGGGGAATACAATACTGTGAAATAGATATAAGTGCATTTTTTTAAAATAAAATTTTGAAGTGACCCTATTAATACAAGTAAAAAGAGAACAAGTGAAAATAATTGTATTTTTATTTAAAGAATATATTCCAAATTTTATCAATTTAAGGTTAAACTAGTCAAAAATTATTGAGCTATATTACTTTCTTTTGGTAGGGGAGAGGCACCGGGTTTTCAACATTCAGTGTGCATTTTATACTTACAGTCCATCTCAATTCAGATTGTTCACATTTCAAGAACTCATGAACTAGATATATCTAGTGACTATTATATTGGATAGCATAGTTTCTAGTGTTTGAATTTGAAGAAAATATGAACTTAGATAGATATGTTTGCCCAGAATTCCAGAATGAGAACTTTATAATCTGACCATCATCCCTTAATTTTATAATTTTGGGTTTATGAGTAACAATTGTTGACTCTTTCTGGATACCTACTGTGTGCCAATATGGCTGTTCTAAGTCCTTTACATTTATTAGCTCATTTATTATGGTAACAATGAAGCAAGTGTTCTTTCCTTTACTCATGTGGAAACCAAAAATTGAAAAATTTAGGTCTTAACCAAAGGCACCAACTCCTGAGTAGCAAAATGTCTGCCTTCAGAACCCAAAAAGTCTGCCTCCAGTTTATATTCTTGACCATGATAGCTTTCTGGCAAAAAGTAAACAAATGATTTCATATTAGATAGTTGAAAGTAAAGTACAGAATACTGCCAGTCAAAGGCAGTGTGTGCCTAATGTTTTCGTAAATAATGTTTATTGTACTCAACTGAACTCTTAAAATAATATTGTTCTAGTAAGTTGAAAGCATCCTTTTCAGCAAATCTACTGAATTTCTGGCAAACTATGTTGTTAAGGGCCAAGTGTCTGGCACTCCTTCAAGCTATTTCATTTCTCCTGATTTTTCCATTTGGTGGATATAATTTGACCTATTGTTTTTGTTTTCATGCTTCAATATTACTACAGGAGGGGAGCTCAATTGAAGGGACACAATGGTCTGGAGTAGAAAGCTCTAGATAACCTGGTGGTGGTTGTGGTGTGGTAATAAACACCTGAGGGATGTGATTCCATACCACTTAAACATACATAATTTTATAAACTGAGATTACCTCAATTTAAAAAGTTTAAATATTGTAGGGAAACATTACTTGGTAGCTCAGCACATTTATGTATCACCATATTTAATAACATTTCTCTACATAAGTTTCCCATTTCTTTGTCCGTGCTACTAACCAATATTCATGGGCTGCTTTTGTTACTAAAAAGATAATCAATTAATCATATAACCAAATTAGCACTGTCAAAACAACTTTTGTATATTAAAAATAGTTGCTGTCTCAAATATCTTAATGATTAATACCTAATCAATTTCTTTATAAAAGAAACTGATTTAACAAAGTTAAAAAGATATCAGAAACTCCTGTCCATTTTGGAAACTACCAAGGTCAAAGAATTGGTACCAAATTTAGGGAGAACTTTCTTTCACATTCCATTTGTTTAAATCTGTTAGAAATCGATGTGAAATTCTTTCATCTTCCCTCTTTCTGAGAAGAGACTTGGTGCATCAGCATTTAAAAGTTGCATCATATAAACTCCAGTGTACTTAGTCTGCCAATTTTCCTTTCCAATGTGAATAAAAGGCTATATAGGTTGATCAATCCATGGTTACTTAGTTTTTATTCATCTTTTGAGGATTCAGGTATAGAAATCAATCTTTTACTGTTCACTGTTGACCATTAGACCATTCATTCCCTTTATCTTCTGATCAATGGGTCCAAGACAGTCTACTCATTCCCATACTACCTTCCACTTTTAAGGCATGAAAATTGAGGGAATTGACATTTCCTGAAGGAACAACAACCATTAGACTACTTTCACTATCACAGAATGACTGTACACATTTTAAGTAAAAGGTCATCTAATATAATTCCTATATTTTGTAAAGAATCTAGAGCTGTCCTTTCCATCCATCCCATTGTTTCAGATAAGTCAAAGTTGCCACAGGACAAGTTTTCCCCCCAATTTTAACTGGTTTTATTTCAATTTTAACTTGAAAATAAAGCAAGGATTTTTTGCTTCAAATTTTCTACTGAAGCTTTCCTGTCAAAAGTCAAACAAATGTAGATTTTCAAAAAAAGTGGTTGTGCAGATGGAAGTAATTTTCCTGATTATTTCACAGCATACCAGCTTTGACTGCATAAACCAACCCTACCATCAGCAGACTCGTATATTTTGGCATTGTACTTTATAGGAAGTGTCCTCACTCTACCACCACATGTGAATATTTTCTTGCTATGGCCTCCATAATTCTAGTTCCTGTGAAGCTGTATTTTCTGGGAGCAAAAATGGTTGATATTTGGGAAAATATCAGAGTAGGCTCGTTAGAAATGCTGAATAGCAGATTGTATGGAATATTACTGTTACATTTTTTTAACCTCCAAGTGTTCCACTTTTAATCACTTCTCCTATTCATATATTACTCTTATATTCTGAATAACCTTAGTCCAATTTATATAAAAAATAAATCCTAATTTAAAAACTACATTGAAAGGATGACCTATATTTTGCAAAAGTTCTATTTGTTTAGGAAAAGGTGTGAAGTTGGTTCCAAGATAATTTTGATAATCTTAGAAGTTCATTTTCAAATTGACCACTTAGGCTTGGATGTTAGAGATGTTGTTTGAAACCTTCAAATTTTTAATACTGCCAAGAAGACTATATTTGAAGAGTTGTAATTGAGCTTCTTAAATATTTAATTGTGACATCATCTTAAAAGTTCTAGTAATTGCTTAGTAGATAAAATACTGAAATGATTATATTGCTACTGACTTAATAAATACATGACTACACTCCAGTTTCAATCAAATCATTTCCCTGATCAGCAACATCCAGTCACTTTCCATTTACCTGCCAAATAAAATGTGAATTCTTAGAGCTGTATTTAAACCTCCCATAATGACTCAACCTATGTCACCTGTCTTATCTGTTTCACTCCCTCTGCCCTAGTCAATCCTACTCTTAAAAATATTTGGAAATAAGATTAAAGAGTCTCCCTTGATAACCCATGTCCATGTTAAGCACTCTTATCTTGCACTAATTTCTTTCTGCTATCTAACCAGATAGCTAAAATGTTCTGAGGGAATATTCTGCTTTCCTTCAAAACAGGGTGAATTGTCTTGAAAAGAATAAACTACATCACGATAATTAATATGTTAAATTAGCAAATAAAGTAATGCTAAGTTAGTACTATCCCATGGAGCAGTCTTTACATTTACATAATCCTTATCTTCACCATGCTTTTCAGTTGTTTATGAGGTAGTACCATATTGTTTCCCTCTTCATCCTGGTCCATCAACTAGCATTATATTTTCAGTATATATTTATACTTTCCTTGTATTATATGACACCAACTCTGCATGGTATGTTAGGCTGACTGAAGAATTTTAGTAGTTATATTTTTAGAATTGTAGGTTATATTATTTTAAATTAATATTCTTAAAATATTCAATATAGCAACAATCAAAAACAACAAAGTTAACTACTTCCCAAATAGAAAGAAATCTTCCCTGAACTTTTTCAAGGTCTATTTAAGTTATATCATTCTAGCATTTCAAAGCATATCCTTACCTCATAATTATTGATTGTCATGTAATTCACTGATCAGAATAATCTGTGACCTTTCTCCATCCATAAGGGACTGTGATTACAAATAACTTTAATCCTATAATCATAAATTATCTTCAAAACAGAATGACCTTATTTAAAATTGATTTTAAGCTATAATTCAGATGGGTTTTAGAAGTTATGTAATAACCTAGTAACATCACAATTTAAGAATATTGGGCCCCTACACCTGACATTTTTAGATCTATAAATATAGGAATTCGAGAGCAACTAGCCAACTCTGTTTATGATATCCCAACTTCATAGTAGGGGCAGATGGTTTGTATGTGAAATTACTCGGTAGCTTCTAGCAATATGAAAGCTTGTGATCTTTGCCTTTGAGACTAACATACCTCAGCTATCAACTCTACCAACCTCTACCACAAGCACACCCACTCTTTCTCTTCTCTAAGTTCCCATAGAATCTTGTGGAGGTCACAGCATTGTGAATTACTTTAAATATTAATCTTACACTAACCTAAAGATTTCTGAGAAGTCAGAGATTTCCTTATTCATTTCTGATTCCTTACAAATAGTAGGTATTTGATGATTACATGTTAGTAAATGAGTATAACTTTTATTTTATTTTTGCATATTTTACAATATATGATTGCATAACTACTGATCCCCATAGGAATACCCACCCACACCACAACTCCCCTGGTCACTTTGCCTCCTTTCTTTTTGTTGTTTGTCCATGTTTAGCCCTTTAGTTTTTTTGTTTTTTTGTTTTTTTCTGGATCCATTTCCTTATCCTTGGTAAGGATGCGATTTCCCGGGACTTGGTAGAACGTGCTGTTTATCATTCCTGTACTGCTTTTGGAGCACCTTTGGCTTGTGTGGTTGTTTCTTGTTTCTTGGAACTTTTTTTATACTCTATTTTTTCTTTGAGCATATGTAGCACTTTCATTTGGTATTTTGATAATTGTTAAATGTTGCTTAATCATTTCATGTAGATAGTTCCTCAAGATGAAGAAATTACTCATATTGCTTTTCCTACTACATTTAAGGTTTCATTCACTGGAAAAAGAACAGGTACATAACCGTTGAAATTGCAGATAATACTGCAATTTCTGATTAATTTACAGATTCAAGTACTTATTGAATAGTGTCTCTTCCTAGGATTGAAAATGCCATGCTGAACAAATATGAAGCAATATTTGTCTTCAGGTCAGGATTATATGTTTAAAAGAAAATTTCAAACAACATTTTAAGTTCACTGAATCAGATAAAAAGAGTTGAGAAATCTGCTTTGAAACTTTTAGGTGATATTGAATATAATCAGCTAAGTTTGGAGATTCTTAGAGTTTGCCTTCTCAGTCATCTGCTATTCATTACATCCTGGAAAGAGTTTGGACACAACAAAGTAACCCACCAGCAGGCCTCAAAATAAGAACACATGGAAAAAAAAACACAGCTTATCTTGAAATTAACGAATCAGTTACTTATGATAGCATAGTAACACAGATATGAAGATTTTTAGACTATGGAGTGATTTCTTGAGATATGTTCCTTGTAAACATGAGTAACTTTTATTTTAATTGTTATAATTGACCTATACCATTATAATGACTTCAGACCTTTTGATTTGTTATTTCTATACATCCCAAAATAATGTATTAAGTCTAGTTGATGTCTGTCATTGTGCATGCTTGAACATTTTTTCTTGTGATGAGAATTTTTAAGATCTACTCATAGCAACTTTCAATATTGCAATAGTGTTTATTACTACAATTTACTAATTACAGCTGTATATTGTTTCCCCATAAAGTATCCCCATAAATTATTTATTTTAAAACTGGAAGTTTGTACCTTTTGATTCCTTTCACACATTTCACCAACCCCTGCCCTATGACTTTGGCAATGACTATTAGTTTTATGTCCCTATGAACTCATTCAGTTTTGTTGGCTAGGTTGGTTTTTGTTTGTTTGCTATTTCACATATAAATGAGATCATATGGCATTTGTCTTTCTCCTCTGACTTGTTTCCCTTAGCAAAATGTCCCCAAGGTCCACCCATGTTGTGCCAAATGGCAAGGTGTCCTTCTTTTGATGACTAATACTCCATTATATACATTTTATACTGCTTTCTCCTTGGCTATCCATCAGTAGACTCTTAAGTTGCTACCATCTTGACTATGGTAAAAATTATTGCAATGAACATAGTTTCATGACTCTTTTTTTATATACTTTCTCATTTTCTTTGATAAATACCTGGTAGTAGAATTGCTGGACCATATGGTAGTTTTATTTTTAATGTTTGGAGAAACCACCATACTTTTTTCCATAGTGAATGCACAATTTTACAACTAACAAATTCTTAATATTGAATACAGTCTGGAGGAGTAGTGAATATTTATGCCAATATTTGTGACTGAGGGAATATACGAGGGAAAGAGAAGACTAAATGATTAAATTAGAGAATGATAGAATTGTCTCTTAATTGGGCTGATGAACAGCAGGTAAAAGTGTATATCTGTGATTCTAAGGGTAGTCTAAAATTTCATGGTGGGATATAAGAAAAAAATATATTTTATATTCTCATTTTTGAATTGACAGAAAATATTAGGAATTATGTCCAGTTAACCTCACAAGGCAATGTTGTGAGCCCAGAAGATTGCTAGGATTATATTATTATGAGAAACTTGTTCTAATCAGACAAAGTAGCTTAAGTTGACACCATCAATCATATTAGCTGTACTATGTAATTTCACCTCCATATAAGCAGCAGGAGGGAAAACTAGTGTGAAATTATGCATATAGAGAGAAAAATCTTCACTGAAATATAATTCTCAAATAATAAAAGAGAGATAGAATACTTTAAATGATTAGATCCTCTCATTTTCCAAATGAAAATATGTATAATCTATAGACATGGTTTCCTGATATTTTTCACCTGAAGAGAATGTCCTCTAATTTTACAGTAATTACTAATGGGTTCGTGTATGAACATAGTATTAAAGGAATATTATCCTCTTGGGTTCACTAAAGGGCTGTGTTCATAAGGTATTTTGAGCAGTTAATTTAAGTGATCTACAAATGGATGACATTAAGAAAATCTGCTCCAAGGCCTAGCAGTTTGATGAAAATACACTTTCAGATTCCCAATGATACAGTATTGACATCTTCATATTAGAAATGTGTTTTTGCCATCAGTGGGATGAAGGAAATTTTGAAATCAATGATTTCTAATCTCACTATTTTATACTCTAAAAATTCAAGCCAACTTGGGAGTAACAGCAAACCTATTAGTAAAACCACGAGACGTCTCATAAAACAGAGATTCAAAATTAAGCTTTTTTACTTTCCCTTCCCATTTTTTCCCTCTCTTTTTATGCTGTTTTGACAACATAGAGCTTGTGAGAAATCCAGTTTTCTTCCGAGTGTTCATTCTGACTTCCTATTATCAGCTTCATAAAGGCCAAATAGGATCTGAAAGATAGGAAATTTATCTTTCATTCTACCATATCCAGTGACATTTCAATATTGTTAAGTCAATCCATTAAACACATAGATTTGTGTTCAACTATACTGTATCACTACAATGTATAATATAACCTCTTTTCCAAAGAATAATAGTTTAAACACATCCATGAAACAGTTAACCATGAATTGATTAGGTGACTGTAAAAAGAAGATATGCTGAAAAGCATCTCACTACAGTTCAATTTATTTCAGGATTTTAGGTAAATGGAGAACAGAAGGACAAGGATTGTGGGTTGTTAAAATGATGAGAACCTGAAGGAACAGACACTAGAAGATGAGGCTTTATGTTAATTCTTAAATTTCCCTCACTCTATTCTGAATTTATCCCAAGTTGAGTCTTTCAGATAAGCTTCAGGTCGAGGAGTTTTTATGTTGAGGAGAACAAGTGACCAATGAGAAGAAATGTGTAAGGATTGACATAATCACTTTGTTCTCCTGTTGTCATTTCTTTTACCATCTTCTCAACATGTGAGTTCTTCAGAAAAAATAACTAAGTACAGAAATCAAGAGTTTGAGAGGATCTGAAGAGATTGATTGCCTCCACTTTGATGAAAACAGGTCCAAATTATTGATTCATCTTTGATATCTAAATAGATGGGGAATATGTTGAAGAATCAGAAAAATAGTGAATGTTTATGTATGGTTACTTTTAGGTATAACTGTTAGATGTTTGCAAGCTAGTTTTTATGACTTTATATAGTTCCCATATACTTACATGTTATTTTCACAAAGTAGTTACTGTAACTATATCAAATCAGATCAAATCATTACTTCACCAGTGTACAGAAACTTTCTATTTACTAACTCTTAAAGTGGAGTTTGTGTTCCAATACTGAGTAGAGAAATGGAGAAAATATATAGGCTTAATTTCTTAAAAGATAATAATTCAAGAGAGTTCATTTATGTCACCAATACCTTGATCATTTCTAGGACAAGTACTTTTTGCAAAACTCCTTGAAATTAATCTTGTAAATTTCCCAATTAGTTAGACTATTTTGGTAGGAAATGGTAACTCTTCTTCTCATTACTATATCTAAATATAAGACAGGAAGAATTTTCAAGTAACTAGGAAGTCAGGTAAATTAAAGTAAATGCTTACCACTTTTAAATAAATATATCTTTTCCTGAGAAGTTCTTACAAGAGTATTTACTAGTGTAATCAGAAATCATAGGCATAGATGTTATTCAGAGAGTGGGGGCTGATGGGTGTGGAGAGTAAAGAGAATCAAGCCTGTGACTGAATTTCTAAACTTGGCTCAACATCCATTATCTCAAAGGTGACTGTGCCATAATGACATATCACAAAAGAGAAGTAGAAATGATGATCTGGTAGGTGCGGGTGGGGTGGGGTGGATTAAATACAGGCACAGAATGCTCATTAGTTACATTAATCTTGACTTAATGGAAGTCTTGGCTTAGGAATGTGGCACTTACATGAATGAGACTAATGTTCTAAATGCAGAAGTCTGGCAGAACAGAAAGTAAGTTATCAGAAAAAGGTTATGGGCCATCACCTCAATACTTGGTTTATGAATCCCGAGAGATGAGTGATGAAAAATCAACATTGTTTAAATAATATTTTATAATAAAAAACAATTTAATGCCAAACAAACATAGTGCACATCCCTGAATAAATTTACTTTGTTTTATGATTAAGTTTAATTTAGAGTGAGTACTAAGCTCACCTGTTTGATCCTACTGGACATGTTATTACATTTAGTGAAATATACACTCTTTGGTAGTTAGCCATAATATTTTAAAAATATTACTAAAATATAAAATCACTGGAAAGAAGCCCAAGTTGCAATATTAAAAGTAAAACTGTATGTGCTGACAGTCTCCCTCAATTAACTATATTTAGATCCTAAAGTATTTAAAATAACTACTGGTTGAATCTACAAAACTGTCTTACATTATATATTTACAATTTCCTTCACTATAAAGTAAACTTGGTTTCATGTAGAACTTTCAACCTTCACTGCCAACACCTTTCTTATAAATTGTCATAGAGGAGGAACTACAGTAGCAATCTATTATCTTCTTCCCCACCAAAAGGTAATAAATAGATCACTATAACATTATTACAAGAAACTGCTTGAGTGAATTTTGGTTATTAGCATTATATGAAGCTGCCTTATACACCAGATTGTCAGTGTCTGATTATGGCCAATCTAAGCATCACTCTTCTTAAGTAAATCTATTTAATTCCTATAAGATCAACTTCAGGTCAAAATTATCTATCCATGCATCCATCCATCCATCCATCCATCCATCCATCCTTCCATCCACACATCTCTCTTAATCACCATCATCTGTAGGAAAAGGTAAAGCTAGAGAGAAAGAGAGAAACTAGAATAAGGACTATTACTCTTTAGAAATTAACTAGAACTTGGTCCTCTTTATTTTAGGAAGACTTAGGCTATAGACAAACACAGACCCTTTTGCTAAAGGTGTATACTCTTATTTCAAGCTTTTCTTTTCTTTTTTTTTTTTTTTGAGACTAGGTCTCTCTATTTTTGCCCATGGAACTGCAGGCTCTCGTTGCCCAGGGTACCACAGACTCAAGCAATCCCCAGCCTCAGTTTCCCAGGTAGCTGAAGACAAAGTTAAATTCAAGGAATTGTTATGGTGGCAGTGGGGGCTGGGGTTCAGGCTTTTTTTTTTTTTTTTTTACTGGAAATCCTTTGAACCAGCTTTTTCCTAAAGGAGAGAAATCCTTTACCTTTCAATCTGGCACAAAACAGAAAAAAAAACTTTATTAACCCTTAAGCTTCTACATACTAGCTACCTTTGTCATTTAGATTTTTGCTGCTTGCCAGCCCCAAGGATCTTTCTATCCCAAGGTAAAGAAAAAAAAATTCTTTAAACCTGTCTCTTTCCTGCCCATTTCAGGGTTCTCCTACCCCACAGACTTGCTATGTAATTCCAAAGTAACACCAAACTCTTAAAGTGATCAAACTATTTCTTTCTAAATAAGCCAGTAAGAAAGTGATTACCTACACATGTACTGCAAGATAAGCATGTAAAAATCACAGTTACCCCTTCACATGTCCTACAAAATAAGCATGAAATACGTAGTTACCCCACCACATGTCTAATCAGTGAGAGTTCACCAGCATTTTTTCCAAAAACAGGGAATTTTTCTTTTTCTTCTTTAACATCTTTTCCAGCTTCCTCCAAACATGTGGTCCATGACTAGGTGTTCTTCTTTTCTTTCGGTGTCCCTCTCAAATTTAGGCAGTTGAAAAACTCCAACACTCAGGAACCAACATCAGGTCCATTTTCTCCAACCATGCTCGCAACCTCTCCAAAAACCTTTTAATCAAAAGAAATGAAACAAGTTCCAACATGAGTTCAAATCTCCAAATTCTTTAGACTCCTTTAGCACATACCATCAGCTTGCTGATGCTAAGGCTCATTAATCCACGAGCCTGCATCGAAGATCATGGACCTCTGGCTGCCTTGGCCATCATGGCCAGGTCCTCATCCTTCTCCAAAATTGGCCGATTTCCTTGTTTCTCTCCCAAGTTCATTTTTGTATCTTTTCTCTTTGTTTTCCCTCTCTTCCAGGAGCAAAGCCTTGTCAATCAATTCACATTACAAAAGTTTGGTTTTTCTTTTATCCTTCTTTTCTATCCTTCTGAAAGAAAACTATGAATTCTGATGAAAATCTCCATAATGTTGCAAGGTCCTTCTTGAAATTTACAATTTTAAAGAAAAAAGGAATACTTCCTCCTATTTCCTAGTGATAGGGACACCACCCCTCTTGGGTGTCATTGTCTCTTGTTTAAGACTGCAGATTTCAAGGAAGATATGCTAAAATGTGAGAATGGCCTTAATTAGAATTTCCTTTCAGAAAGATACAAGGGGAAGGAAGAAGTAAAACAGTTTTTTTCTTTGTAATGTGATAATTCAGTAGCTGTTCCTGGAAGGTGGGAAATAAGGGTATATAAAGGGTTTTGAAACAAAGAGAAGAGATTCGATTGGAATTCAGATTCAGATTCAGGTTTGGTTTCTGCCAATTTGTGGGATGAAAATGTGAGCCATGAGCTTGGCCATGTGGCCAAGGCCTTGGGCGTGCAGCCTTTGATTGACCCAGGCTAGCAGCATTTAAAGGCAGTTAAGGAGTTTGCAGATTTGAGCTCCATGTTGGAATTTGTTTTACTGAATTTGACTTGTGTCTGGAAGAGGCCGTGTAAAAGTTAGGCCTGAAAAGAAAGTGAACTTTGCTGGGCCTGGTACCATGAAGTTTGTTCTATTACCTGGAGGAGGACAGCAAGGAGAAGACAGCATGGAAGAGAAGGAACACACCAAAGGAAGATGTCTTCAAACACCTGGAGATGAACTCTGACTGACTGTTGGTGAGGTGATCAGGACTGAGAGACTGAGGATTTTTAAACAATCTAGGAAAGGACTTTGGACAATGTTAAGAAAGGTTTTGGACCATGTTAAAGTAATTGGAGTTTTACTTACATGTTTCTTTTGTAGTAATTAGGAAATCACTTTGTTAGACATAAATTAGTCTGCACTCTGAGAGTCTTGCTTTGACTTGGGATTTTTGGTGAGAACATGGGATGGTGGAAAGAACCCATGAGAGATTAGAAGCTGGCATAAGTATGTTTCAGTTCAAGTTAAAAACTCTTATTTTCTTTCCCCCAATTTCACTAGCTATACAGTGCTATTATCAATGCATAATGTCATCTATGTTAATGATGGATGCCCCTCTAACAGAACTATCAGTCCAAGGTAAAGCTTGCCTAGGAAAAGAATTTCTTTTGTTTCCAACCTTTAGTTTTCCTAAGCCACCAGTTTTTAAGGTGGGAGACAGAGCTAACTCTAGTCTTACAACATCTATTTGAGATAAGTGAGAGTAAGAATCCCAGTGAAAAAATAAGTTATTCCCTAAGCATTTGGGCCCAATCAGTCTTCTAAGCTTATCCACTGTTAAGATTATTCAGGAAAATGTCATTGATACTTGGAGTGTAATATTAAAAAAAAAAAACAAACACTGAAAAATAACCCTTTCTTGAACCTTATATTCAACTTTAAAAGGTGAACAACTTAAAAATGCATAGTCAGGTGCTGTGTAACGTTCCATAAATGTTAATGTGCTAGATCCTTGACGCAGCTCTGAAGTTGGATGTGCAATGTTGTATTACATGACAATAGATTGTGATTAGTTAAAGGTGTCTACCACAGACCCTAAAACAATCAATAACAAGACTAGGGGCATTCTGATGCCAAAACTCACAGAAATATTAAAAGGAAAGAGACTATGTGTCAATACCTCTCATGAAAAGAGATGAATTCTTGTAAAGTTTTTAGCAAGGACAATCCAATAAAATATACACATGATAATGCATTATGTGTAAGTGGGGCTTATCCCAAGAATTCAAGTTTGGTTCCACCCTCCTGTCCAATCCCCAGCTTTAATATAAACAGAATATCAATTGTATTTGTTCTGCAAATACCAAATCTGGAAAGTGTTGTTTTGTTTTGCTGATTTCCCCATCTCTATTCTTTGCCAGCCTCTTGTGTTCTCAATTTTTTGTGACAACTATTCTGTTCTTTTAGTTATTTATGTTATTAGAATACAAGCTTTTGGAATTTTGGAAGCCTGGGCTGTTGTTTAAATATTTCTGTACCCTCATAACCTGCTGTACTTTTATTACTGAATACATGTCCTTGAACTGAGCAGAGGTAGAGGATAATCCAACTCACCTGAATGCTAAAATTATTCCTGTCTTCCCATAGCAAACCTTCTTCAGTTAAATCTTGAATGTTTAGTGGTAAATGCTCTGTCCTGTATTTAAACGCAAATATGTGTGACTACTTAACACTTTTCAGGCCTTGTCAGCTATTTGCACCTTAGTGTTAATTTGTTTATCAGAGTCTTTCAAGTGCTACCATGTGCTGCCAGAAGGTTTTAATGGGAGTAATACATATAAGGGGTGTATGTGTGTGGATACACACATAGTGCACATGAATGTGTCTGAATGGAAAGTCAAGAAGGAGGTTGAAGGGAAAGAAAAGAAAAATGAGTAATACATTTATTGATTGGCAAAGGGCAAGATCACAGATGAAATTTAACACTACAGGATTTTGTCTAGGCCCAGAAGTTACAAAACAAGTGATAGTTTCAGGCATAATAATTTGATAACAGGGGCAGTTTAATTTGGAATTATTGCACAATAGTCTTTAAATATTTGTTCAATATATATTAAGAGAGAATGAAAGGTTATTACTCAATCTTAAAAAGGAAAGAAATTCTTATATCTGAAAAAATATGATGAACCTGGGGGACATTAACCTAAATGAAATAACTCAGTCATGAAAAGAGAAAAACTGCACCATATGACTCATATATGCAATATAAAAATGAAAGGTATACAGAAGCATTGGAGAGACGTATTATCAGGGTTGAGGATGGGAAAAATAAGAGATATTGACCAGAGGGCATAAAGTTGCAGTCATAGAGGATGAATAAATGCAGAGATCTGTTAGTTGCATGATGCCTACAGTTAATTGTAAAATATTGAGTACCAAAAATTTACTAAGAAATCTTAGATTTTCTCATTTTACATACAAACACACACACACACACATGCTTACATACGTATTCCACATGATAATTTTGGGAGGAAATGGATATGTTAAAATTAGCTTGATGATAGTGATCATCATCATTGTATATATTAAATAAATACAGTCTTCATTAAAAAATAAAATGAAAAGAAAGACAAGCATACCTAAACAAATTGAAAACAGATATATTCATTTAATCTACTTCTACTGGTAGAAATGGAATTAACCTACTGACAAAAAATTCTGCCTAAATTTCTCACTTTTCAATTCACATTTTGATGCTTTTGAAAGCCGGCCTTGGTTGTGTGTGAGTGTGTATGTGTGTATGTGTATGATTATTTTAATTATACAACTTCTTTGGAGGCACATTAAAGGGTTTATACCATAGATGGTTTTAAAACTCAAATCACCCTTTCCTATGTCATTCAGTACTACTTGTTTTTAGAATTCAGTTATTTGTACCTCTGGTTCAGAGTCACCAAATGACACAGTTGCATTAAATTTGTCCTCTTCAGTCTTGGCTAAATTATAGGCCCTCTGGTTCCAGTCCATTGCATTCAATTACCAGCTCCACTTTTTCCCTATCTGTGTGCATTGAGCAGTTTGCTTGACCTTTAAACTTCAGTCACTTTTCTATTTTTAGAACAGGTTTAAGAACAGGTTTAGGTATATAGAATTTTGTGAAGATTAAACAGAGTTTTAATATCTTCAATAACCCATTTCTTCCATTATTGACTTTACACAAGTATGTTGTATTTGTCACAAAGGGCAATACTGATATCAATGCATTTTTATTAACTACAGTTTTTGCTTTTCTTACTTTTGACTGAATGCCATTTTCTGTTCCAGAATCCAATTTAGTACATTATTTAACATATATTTTTGACTTTTTAATTATTTTTTTAAAAAACAGGTTTTGTTGTTGTTGTTGCGGTAACATTGATTATAATGTCATTTTCATTTTAGAGCTATAGATTCTCCCCCTTTCAGTTGCTGTCAACAAACCATAGGCAAGACTAAACACCTGGCCAGGTATGGCGTGTGCCTGTAAGCTTCTGCCTAGGAAGTGGCTGGGGCTAGGGATCATGGTTTGAGTCCTGCTTTGGGCAACATACTGAGAACTAGTCCCCCAAAAAATAACTGGGCATGGTGGTGCACACCTGTAATCCCAGCTACCTAGGAAGCTGAGGCTGGGGAGTGCTTGAGTTCATGGTACCCCGGGCAACATAAGCCTATGGTTCCATGGGCAAAAATAGCAAATCCTAGTCTCAAAAAAAAAAAAAAAAGACTAAACACCCATTGTCCATCATACTGGACACTGTGCCTCCTCACCACATTGTTCTTGACCCTTTTCACTTGTATTCTCATTTCTACTGTCAAATTCCTATGAATTGTCATTAGTTTCATTTCATCTGACCCTTTGCTTGGTTCTATTTAGAGTAATTCCTTCCAGCTTTGACCCTAACCCTATTATAGATGGCAAAAGTTAGTCTTTTTTGATAGCCAACTAGAGATCGCATTGTGTATATACTACATATCTGTACTCATGTTTCCTTGGACTCTTGTAGACTATAATAATTTTACATATTTTCCTTGCTTTTGATGACCTTAACAGTTTGGCTCAGTACTAAGCAAAATAAAACAATCAATACTAATCTACTTTGCAGATTATTCTTCAATTCAAAAGTTCTGAAGATTTTCTCATGGTGTAATGTGCTGAGAGGACTATCACAATGGTAAAGTGCCATAAGGTCACATTGTATCAGGAAATATGCTATCACCAGGATGATAAAAAATGGACTTCATTTAAAAAGTTTAAAAGATTTTAATGTGAAAGATCCTTTAAGAGAATGGAAAAAAATAATCCCAAGTTACAGATTGGAGAGAATATTTGAAATAGAAACCTGATTAAGAACTCATATCTACACTACATGTAAAAACTGTAAATGCTCAAGAGTAAGTACATACACAATCCAATTATAAAATGGACAAAATGCAAACAGAGCAGAGACATTTTACAAAATACAAAAATGGTAAATAAGTATATGAAAAACTGTTCAACATCACTAGTCACTAGGAAAATTCAAATTAAGAACATAGTGAGAAATCATTCCATACCTATTACAACACAACAAAAATTGTAGTCTCCTTAGTAAATGCTTGAGAGGATACAGAGAACTAGTTTCCTCATACATTTATGATAGATATGTGAAATGACAGTTTACTATAGTAATAAAATTATCAAAAGACTCAGCAATTACCCCTTAGACATTTTCTTCATAAAAATGAAATCTTATAGCTACTGCTGCACAATAACCTGTACATAATGGTTCATAACAGCTTATTTGTAATAACTACAAAATAGGAAACAAAAATGTATTAGAATGAGTGAATGTTTGAATTTCACAACAACAATACTCTGGGATGGTACTTTAAAAGGAACATGCATGATGCATGCAAACATTTGGGAGATCCCAAATATCTTACAGTGAATGAAAAAAAAACTAAAAACATTTATTATGTAATTCTATTTATAAACACTTTGATCTATTAGAGATAGAGAAAAAAATTGTGGACACCAGTGTTAGGGATAGGGGAAGAAAGTGTGGGTATTACTAAAACGAAGCACATGGTAGAGTTTTTTATAGCGATAGAATAGCTATGTATATTAATTCCTGTCATTGCTACATGAATCCACATACATGCTAAAGTACACTTTATTCCAATGCTATGTTTCCATAATAATTGGTGCAAGAATACATACTATTTGGTAAGATGACACCAGCAGAAAAACTGTCTGAAGGACACAGAGTCTGTTGTATTTTGTAAACTTCTTGTTAATCTACACTTACTTAAAAATTAAAATTAGTCTACAGAAAATCAGGTCATTACTTTTAACTTTTTCTAATTTACTTCCTTTTGGTGTTTCTGAAACTAAATCTTTGAACCCTTACTCTTGGTTATTGGCATTTAGTGGAAGCTCTGTTTTCACTTGTGCTTCCCATGAAAACAATACAGAATAAAACACCAAATCCTAAGAGATATGTTACAGACAATGTTTTTGGGAGAGAGGGGAAGGCTCTTTTTACTAAAAATCCTTTTTGCCAGCTTTTTCTAAACCAGGGAAAACCTTTACCTTAATCTGATACAAAAGTGGCAAGAGCCCTTATCAACTCTTAAGCTTATGTATACTCATTAGTTACCTTTGTTATTTAAAAACTTACCCCTTGCCCTGGCTCTCTCTCCAAAGCCAGAGGAAAGAAAAACAAAAATTACCTCTACTTCTTTAAGGGTTCCTTGCCACCTGAGTTTTTTTTTTTTTTTAATATATATATAATTTCAACTTTATTCATTCTTTAGATTTTACAGTATCAGCAAATGGTTATTGGAAAGCCTCCCTCCCTCTCCCACCCGTTGATGATCCCTCTGTTCACTCAGGTCCCTTTCCTTGTTTTTTTGATCTATGTTGAGTCCTTTGGTTTCTTCATTTTTCTGTGACAATGTCCTTTCCTTGGGTGAGGGACTGTGATCCTAGAATATAACAAGTTGTTTTGGAAGATGTTTAGTCTTATCTCTGCACTGGGTCACAGTTCATTCTCATTTGGAATCTATTGGTGTTTTCTTGTTGACTGTCTTCAATCAATTCCATACATTATAGAAGATGTTGTGAAAGGCATCTGCTGAAATCCTTTGCAGGTTGTTTCCTCTCCTTCAGATTGTAGCTTTGTGTGGGGCTGCAGCCCCATCTCTGTGACCTTCCTCTCCCCTGGAGTCACACCTAAGGCCACACAATGAGTGGACGTGCCAAAAGCTAAGAGCTGATATGCAACCCACCTGAGCTCTTGCTGTAATTTCCAAACCAGAAAAAACTCTTAAAGTAATCAAATGATTTATTACTAAACAAGAAAGTGATTACCTAAATCTGTACTACAAGATAGGCATATAAGAAAATTCAACTACCCCACCATTGTCCCAATGCTGTCCTTTAGTTTCTGGTCACCTCACCACACATCCAATCAATCTGAGTTCAGTAGTACATATTGCAAAAGCTTCTTTTTCTCCTTTGACATGTTCCAACTTTCTCCAAGCATGTACTCAAAGGTGTGATGTTCTTCTTTTTCTCTTTTGACATTCTCTCAACTTTAGGCAGCAGAAAAACTCCCATACAGGAACCAACAAAGTTCATTTACTCAGGCTTAGATCACAGCCACTCCAAAAACATCCAAGTCAAAATAGATGTGACAAACTCCAACATGGAGTTGAAATCTCCAAACTCTTTAGACTCTTCAGTGTACAAACTCAGTTTATGCATGCTAAAGCCATGAGTTCACCAGCCTGGGCCCTAGGCCATGGGCCCAGGCT
>PVHY01023658.1:0-20677 GCA_004024945.1 Uropsilus gracilis
TGCGATCTGAAGGAAGGAAGGAAGGAAGGAAGGAAGGAAGGAAGGAAGGAAGGAAGGAAGGAAGGGAAGGGAAGGGAAGGGAAGGGAAGGGAAGGGAAGGTTTCCTGGCGTCAAGCTGGGCACACGGTGGCACATGCCTGTAAACGCCAGCTTATAGAGTTGCGGTGGGGCCGCTGTTCAACCCCACCCAGGGCAACACAGTGAGACCTAGTCCCAAAAAAATATAGCTGGGTGTGATGGCGATCACCTGTAATCTTAGCTACCTGGGGAGCTGAGGCAGGGGATTGCTTGAGTCCGTGGTAACATGGGCAACCTGAGCCTGCAGTTCCACAGGCAAAAATAGCAAGACCTAGTCTCAAAAAAAAAAAAAGGTGTATATATATTTTTTTCTTGGAGTCATATGAAATAACTGATATGCAAAAGCTTTGACATTCAAAGATGGTAATTTCATTTGCTTCAAACCCTTACCTTATAAAATCATCTATGCAAGTATTCAGTCAGTGACTTGTAGGCACTCAACCAGTGGTGGTCTCGTGGCGGCAGAAGCCCATTTATTACTGATCCCAGGGTTCCCCTAAGGGACTGGGAGCTTCTGGGATCACCTTGTCCTCTGATAGTATAAAACAATTTATTTTATTTTTAGCATAGTCATTATTAAATACAAATAATGGTACCTATTTTTAAGTTGTCTCTGAGACAAATAAGACAGTGTCTGTGAAGTTTCTAGCAAAGTGCTGTACTCATAATGGACACTCGAGAAATACTGGCTTTCCCTTCCCTAAAAGTGTGATCTTGGGGCCCCTAAGGTAAAGCTGAGAGGAACCATGTGTTAATACAAGATTCCTACTCTTATTTCTGATAGCAAAACTTATTTAGGAAACTTTTCTTCTTTAGTTTTGTCTCACCATTCTTAAAATAGTATTTTCTAGAAAAAGAAGAAAGCTTCAAGATCTTTTGTTCCAACCCTATTATTTTATGGAAAAGGCTGATTGCCAAACAAACCTAGCACCGAGCAAGGCTCTTTAGTTCTTGGCTTCTAGATTATAATTGTCCTGAAAGAATATAATTTAGCCCCAAAGGTTTCAACATCATTATACTGTGAAAATCAGCATTGTTTATGTCCGGTCAGTTATATTAAAAACTCTTTATTTTTCTCTTGAAAAAAGGTAGTAGAAATCTCAAAGAATAAGTGAGCGACAACTATGTTTACGAACTTAACACCAAAACTTCTGAATCTAGCCTATGGCCCCATGGAAGACGGGAAAAGGAGAGGGGACTGCTAAAGGCAACATAGGGTCTAGCAAAGAAAGCCCCTAGGCCAGAGCTTTGGCTCATGATGCCAAGGAAGCAGTGTCTTCAGCAGGTGCTGCTGGAGTTGACCTCATAAACTAGGGGTTGGGATTCTTCTGGGCATCCAAGTCCTTTTTAATATCTTCAAGTGCTTTAGCTGAGTTTGGAATGTCATAGTTCTGGCCAAATACTTTCCGATCATATTGCTCAAAGTCAGTCCCAAGAGAAACCGGAGGCTGGTGTCAGCAAAGAGGGAACAATGCCTCCCCCGAGTGAGGGCCATACTAGGTCCTGAACTTCAGGACTCTGAACTTGTGAGCTAGAAGCTCGCCCATGCAACAAGTGCCTTAGTTACTTGGAACTATGCCTAGAGAACATAGAGAACCTTTGAGTGTTTTTACAAGTATTTCTAGCCCCAGTAGAAAGGGGCTAACTTTGTTGGTCTGGCTCATCACCTCTCTCATAGTTCGCAGTTCGCTATGGGACCACTGCCATCTCTCCATGACTTTCCTCCCCCAGTAGGAAAGGGGGGGCCTCCTTGCTCACACTGAAAGTGTCTCTGGGCAGGGAGTTTAGCCTCAGCACTAGAAATGTTGTGGATGTTATTCTGTGACATGTCTTTACTCTAGTTGGTCTCACAGTCTTGTATCTCATGATTCCGATCTTGCTATTTTTGGGCAGGTGATGGGTATGTTTAGGACCTTTATTTCTCTCTCTCCTCCAGTACAGGATAGGAGAGAGCAGGAAGCTAAGTAGAGATGGGGAAGATTCCAGGTGGAGTGACAATGTATTTTATCTCTTGCTCCACTTATTTATAAACTTTGTTTTCTTATATTTCTTAAAAAAAAAAGTTTGATTGGTTTTGAGACTAGGTCTCGCTATTTTTGCCTGTGGAACCACAGGCTCACGTTGCCTGAGGTACCACACACTCAAGCTATCCCCAGCCTCAGCTTCCCAGGTAGCTGGGATTATAGGCATGCGCCACCATGCCCAGCTATTTTTTTTTGGAACTAGGTCTCAATACAGGCCCCAGGTGGGACTCGAACCGCGATCCCCAGCCCCGGCCGCTTCATAGGCTGAAGCTTACAGGCATGAGCCACCATGCCCGGCCCAGATATATTTAGATTATTTTTAATACCATTAGCAGATGTTGTGATACCACATTTATCAGAACAAGATACCAAGATTTTTTGAAGAAGAGGAATAGAGGGACCTGGAAGGGATCATGCTAACCAAAATGAGGCAGAAAGAAAAAAGATAAAAACCAGATGACCTCACTTATATGTGGGATACAGAGACAAAGGACAAAAGGACAGGAAAAAGTTAACACTAGCAAACTGATAGCAGAACTAAAGCATACAGAAAGAGAGGGGCTTAGGCAAGTAGGGAGGGATGAGCACAAGGGATCATGATGATGGTTCATGGGTGATATGGTAATGGGAGAACTTTGGAGTAGACAATGATGCAAGGAAAAGATATATATAATCAATTTTTTTAATTTTAAAAAAGAAGGGGAATAAGAAACACTGTAGACATGTACATATAATTTAGAAAGGAAGCATGTAGGAAATGAGACAAGAGGAAAAAAAATTTTTTCTCCCAAAAGTCAGTTTTAGGCATAAACAAAATTTTGAATAATTTACATCCAAGTTATTAATCAAAAACCTCGACTGTCTAATCACTTACTTTCTTGGGATCAGTTCTTTGATATTGAAAGATGGCATTTAGTTTGGGACTGGAGTGACTGACTAGCTTCAAAACACTTTTTTCTAGGTTCTCTGGACCCCTCAAGTGCTGTCAAATGGTGTCCAGTTCTCACGTGTCAGTCCAGACGGTGAGGAAGGCTACCCAGGAGAGTTAAAAGTCTGGGTGACATACACGTTGGATGGTGGGGAGCTCGTGGTCAACTATCGTGCACAGGCCAGTCAGACCACTCCTGTGAACCTAACCAACCATTCCTACTTCAACCTGGCAGGTCAGGTACGTGAACTTGCTCTCCTACTGAAATATAAAGTTGATTTGCCTCTTTTCTCCTTTCTGGTGCTTTGTGGAATGAGCTGCAGGAGAGACTAGAGAGAACCCCAATATGGAATTATTTTGGTAAAGGCATCAACCCAAGATGATGAAAAGTGCCACAACGGATCATCTGGCTCATAGTAGGCACTCAATAAATGGAAGTTACTGCCAAGACAATTATCTGTTTCCCCTATGTTCAGACATATAACTAGATAGTTCAGGGACTCCCTCTCATCTATAATTAATGTACACTTGATGTCTCTGTTCCACTTCTACCCACCCAGATTACTTCCTACTAAGTCTCTTTCCTTCCTTGGACCTTTGAATGTGCACATGGCCCAGATCCCCTGGAATATACCACATTTGTGTCCTTCCCTTGTGTAGCCCACCCAGCTCCTCCACCACGATCTACTGCAGGTCAGGCAGACTGAATAGAACAGTGAAAGGATTAAATTAAAGATTTAATTAAAAAATTAAAGTACTGAACTTCAATTTAGAAGACCTAGCTCCTTTAGATTTGTAGCCTATTCTCAGTGTCATATGCATAGCTATCTATGACTTGTCAGCCACTATAAGAACCACTTTATAAATGTTGATAAAGACTCTAAGATCAACCCAGCACCTAAATGGAGGTCCATGGAAAGACACTTAAAATGCAGACCCATGGAGTAATGTGGACCACTGGCTTATTTCTCAAAACTACCCATTCCCTCTTAATGAAAATAATTTAGCCTGCTTCATGATAACAGCATAAATAACTTAGCTAAATTAAGCTAGTAGGTTACCTTAAGTATATCCTCATTATCTGAAGAACTTAGCACTATCCACTGTCCTTGAACCTGTAGGGCATGATTTCCTATCACAAGATGAAAGTTCTCCGTTCGCTTGCTTCTTTATCTTCAAGACCTTCCACCATCCTACTTGAGGCTTTCAAGATAATTGAAAAACCAAAACCACTGACCAAACAGAGCCCAGAAGCTCTGTAATCATGCCCATAAAGACCTCCCTCCCCCTTTTAATATAAGCTCAGACAGGAACTTGACAGAAATAGACAAATTATAAATGGTTTCAATTAGGAGGTAGCTTATGCAACTTTTTTACTATGTCCACATTTTTGTATAGTTAAGACATCCTGTTTTATAACTGGGGGAGGGTGTGGTATACAGAACTAAATTCAGAAATGAAAAGAGAGATTATGCATGAAATATTACATCTGCCAGTGTGTCCAGTAAAGGGAATGATAGATTCACTAAGGCTGTTTCCATTCACCTCCTGGTCATAATTCACCACCCTTCCAATCCTACAAGGATGTGGAGTGACAGGTATTTCTGAATTTTGATCTTTTTCCTGGTCTAACATATTCAATACATCTCATGATGTTAGCAGTAGAAACAAGTCACAGCTGTTAGCCACTCCATTGCAAGGGTAAATAGCTGATACTCTACTGACAGCTTTTTACTTTCAGTATAGATTTTAGCAATTTACATGAGATAGTCAACACTTTCTTATAAGTAAGTTTTGGAGTAAATAATTTTGCCCTACTACAGGCTAGCAGAAGTGTTCCGAGCACATGTAGGGCAGGCTAGGTTAGGTTAAGGTGCTGTGAGATTAGATGTATTTATTGCATTTTTGACTTAGGATATTTTCAGCTTACAGTGGGTTTATCTTAAGGTAACCAAAGAAAAGTTGTTTTCATACAATGGAATACCACTTTCAGCACTGACATGAACATTGAGCAAATAGAGCCAAGTAAACAATATCAAAATCCCTTCTTTCACTTCTGTTCTTGTCACTCTTAGGGGACTCTTAAGTACTGGCAGTACCCCCAGGAGCACAAGAAGATGGCAGAAAGGAGAGTCCTGCAAGAGAGAGATCCCTCTACTCAGAATTGCTGAGGCAGGAATGCAGCCCTCTTCCATTTCAGACTTGCCTTTCTAGCTCAGGAGAATGACCCAACAAGTGACTAAGATAGAACATGTAAAGGAAGGAGAGGCCTCTGCTAAGACCTTGTCTTCCACACATCCCCAACTCTGCCCATCATGTTCTCACTGGGAGAATACAAGAGAATCATAGTCCTTCAGACACAGAGCCTCCTCGTAGTATAATTAAACGAATTTCTGTTGTGTTTGGACACAGATTCTCATGGATTTTAAAATCTTGGCCTTTATCCTTAGGACAACTCCATCTGATTATGTGTTAAGAGTTTTTCAGAGCATGGAATCTCTTCTATGGTAACATGAAACACTCTGCCTCTCCTTGTTTTCTTTTTAGGAACCAACAAACTTTCCATTTAGCTTAGCTCAGGATTTCACAAGGTTTGGCAATGTTGACATTTTGAGCCAAATTCCTTGTTGTGGGGGTAGGAAGGTTGTCCTGTACACTGTTGGGTATTTAGTTGAACACATGACCAGTAACATTACCACCCCCAGTCATGACCACAAAAAATCTCCAGATATTGTCAAATTTTTCCCTGTGGGGCAAAATCATACCCAGTAGAGAACCGCTGACTTAATTTGTTTTTGAAAACTCATTAAGCAAAAACCTTCATCTCGTTCCCTTCCCACATCTTCTACTGTAAAGGCTTAAAATGGGAAGTTATAAAGAAAATATGTACAACTAAACATTTTAAATATGTTCCTATTTATCATAAATAATCTTTTTTTCTTAAAAAAACCTTTTTTATTAGAAATGTATGTGTGTGTTTTCCAGTTTGTAAGAAGCACAATGTATCTTTACCTAAACTCTTCCTTCTCAGAACCCTGGAAAATGATGGGGCATCATTAGCCCAACTTTACATCCAATAAAATGAGATACTGGGAGGTTTAGAGATTTTCCCAGAGCCACTAAGCAAGAGCTGCAACTATACCCCACTTTCTGACCACTGACCAGGAGGGGACCTCAGTTCTGATTCCAGGTTTCCGTTGTGTGGCATGGAATGGATGCTCATGGTGGAACGTAAGCCAGAGCAAGGGAAACAGATAGTCCACTTCTTGCAAGCCTGGGGTCATGCCTTGGCCATCCAACACCTGTTCATTCCAGTTCACTCATCCTCACTCTTGTGTACCTGGCTAACAAGTCAAAGTCCAAAGGGTTTACAAACCACTGTCATCACTCTGAATTTTCAGCTTTATAATCTCATTTAGAAAAGAAGATGCATGCTGAGTTTCCACTTGAAACCTTCTTCCACCTTTATCAACTGCTCTTTTGAATTCCTATCTATGATACCTAAGTGAATCGTTTAATCAAGACATCAATTAAAGGTCAGATAGCATTTGTCAGATAGGATTTGTAAAGTTTCTGTCAAGCCTGAAAATATTTCTGCAAAAGAAGTTATAAAGAAAATATATAAAATAAGACTTAAAATATATCTTTTTTTCTCTACTTTTCCTTCCCAGGGTTCACCAAATATATATGATCATGAAGTCACTATAGAAGCTGATGCTTTTTTGCCTGTGGATGAAAACCTGATTCCTACAGGTTGGTGAAGTTAATTTTTTATGACAATGAAGATTTGGGATGTGAACATTAAGATTTCATTTATCTGAATTTATTTTCTCTGTTGCTCTGCCTGAACACACTAATTGCCATGATTAGTCATTTGTTTTGGTTAATATTGGGTGATGATTGTATAATTAAATACCCAAACTAAGGCACTTTTGCGAGAGAAAGAGGATGCTGTTAATAATCAAGCCAGGAGGCCGGGCACGGTGGCTCGTGCTAGTAAGCTTCAGCCTATGAAGCGGCCGGGGCTAGGGATCGCTGTTCGAGTCCTGCCTGGGGCCGGTAGCAAGACCTAGTTCCAAAAAAAATAGCTGGGCGTGGTGGTGCGCGCCTGTAATCCCAGCTACCTGGGAAACTGAGGCTGGGGATGGTTTGAGTCTGTGGTACCCCGGGCAACGAGAGCCTGCGGTTCCACGGGCAAAAATAGCGAGACCTAGTCTCAAAAAAAAAACCAAAACAAACAAACAAAAAATAATCAAGCCAGGGCAACAGGTGTAGTGGGACAGTCCCCCACCAGCTGGGTCATATGGTCATCCTAGCTGAGGCTTTGGCTGTCAAAGTTCTCTGTTAAAATGTGAATCTGTTTCTTCTTAGCACCTTAGCAGAGATAATTTTTCATTGCCTCACACAGGCAGGAAAGGCATAGAACACAAGAGTTTTTGATAAACAAGGGCCAGGATAGCTGAGTTTAGCCCTAAGAAAGGAGGATGAATGCAGATAAATCACTTCTGAAATAGTATAGGGTCCAGGGCAGAACAGGGATTGCAGATTGTCAAAAGCAAAGGTGAGGAGGTGCTAAAATCAAATCTTACATGTGTGGGGATGGGAGGAGTGTCTCTCTCCTAGGTTAACTGAGATTATCTTGTTTATTATTTGGGATCAAATATATCTTGATTCAAGCTGGGTGTGGTGGCGTGCGCCTGTAATCCTAGCTACCTGGGAAACTGAGGCTGGGGATTGCTTGAGTCCATGGAACCCTGGACAATGTGAACCTGCAGTTCCACGGGCAAAAGTAGTGAGACCTAGTTTCAAAAAAAAAAAAAGAAAAAAAAGTATCTTGATTCAATTACTCAATGATCAAAAAGATAAACTCACACCATTTGAGGCAACGTGGATGGAACTGGAAGGATTATACTAAGTGAAATAAATCATAAGGAAAAAAATATATATGGGATAGTTTCACTAACATGTGGAATATAGAGTAAACCAAACAAAAGGTCAGCAGAGGCCGGGCATGGTGGCTCATGCCTGTAAGCTTCAGCCTATGAAGCGGCCGGGGCTGGGGATCGCGGTTCGAGTCCCACCTGGGGCCTGTATTGAGACCTAGTTCCAAAAAAAAATAGCTGGGCATGGTGGCGCATGCCTATAATCCCAGATACCTGGGAAGCTGAGGCTGGGGATTGCTTGAGTCCGTGGTACCCCGGGCAATGAGAACCTGCGGTTCCACGGGCAAAAATAGTGAGACCTTGTCTCAAAAAACAAAACAAAACAAAAGGTCAGGAGAAAGGCAAACCTTTCAAGTTGACCAAAGATCTGAGGTATACAATAGAGGAAAGGGAGGGGCAGGAATCAAAATAAGAGAAGGAAGAACACAAGAGATTATGGTGCTAGATCACAGGTGCTATGGTGATGTGAGAACTATACCAAGGGGAGAAATATAATATTGTCCAAAAATTAACAATGATGTAAGAAAATAAATAGATTTTATAAAACAATAAATTAAAAAATTTTAAAAATAAGCCAACAGCTCCAAGTAAGGTATTTCTTTGAGTTTACTAGACATCCATGTACTTCAGATAAGGGCTTTTGTCTCCTTTTGGTCCCTTTGAAACAATGGAGTTGTGTTTATAACTACTAGCTCAAAAAAAAATTTTTTTTTGAGACTAGGTCTTGCTATTTTTACCTGTGGAACTGTAGGCTCACGTTGCCCAGGGTACTACAGACTCAAACAATCCCCAGCCTCAGCTTCCTAGGTAGCTGGGATTACAGGCGTGTGCCACCACGCCCAGCTATATATTTTTTTGGAACTAGGTCTCGCTACGTGCCCCTGGATGGACTCCCAACTACGATCCCTGACCCCGGTCGCAGCTTCCTAGGCTGCCGCTTACAGGCATGTGCCACCATGCCCAGCCTAGCTCAAATTTTATATGAGGAAAAAGGTAAAAATATCGGTTTGCATTCTAGACAGCCACTTAGTCAACAGCAAGAATTAGAATTCCCATAAATATAGTGTCCATAAAACTAATTAGTTTAATAAGAAATCAAGATAAATGGACTAAATGTTTACATGATCATGTTGAATATTTTCCTGGCTGAGGGCTGGGTTTGTGTATGTCTTGGTACAAAGTATCATCTTCTCATATTTACATGGCTCAGTAGAAGGGCAAGAGTAAGCTGGGCTATCTTGTCCTAGATGCAGATTTATTGTACTGGAACTATGTGTTGTGAACTGTAAGGAAAAAAATAGTGACGCTTACTGTTTTGTGACTGATAAGGCAGAAAATGAACTAAGTGTCATAAAAGGGAAGGTGATACATAAGTGCATATTTATTTGGGTCTATTTATAAATCTTAGGCTGTCTTTGAGTTTCGATCAGATGAAAATGACAAAATGCATAATTCATGCTGTATAAAGACTATTGTCATGATTATAAGAGATAACTGTGGCAGAACACCATAGAACTTAGTGTGCAGCTTAATGGAAGGCATAAAATTCATGTTCATGAATTCAGTTCTACGCCATAAATGGTGTTTGGATCAAATTCTATACTTTATGTTAATCTTGAACACCCGTACATTTGAATAGGATGGCAGATCTCTGGTTCTGTGAGGTACAAGTCCTGATTCTCTTCCTGACTTTGCTGTGAGCTAACTAGAAGACCTTCAGCTAACTAGGGGACTATGTAGAAAAGTCTAACAGTTAATCTTTCTAGTTCTCATTTCCTTTCTGCAAAAAAAATATATATGTATATAGAGAGAAAGAGAGAGAGAGAGAGAGAGAAAGAGAGAGTTTCACTAACATGTGAAACACAACAGATTTTATAGACCAGTACATTTTCTTTGAAAAAACATTTTGGGAAAATAACATCAAGTTGCCCAGATTCTCATTTTTTCAAATTAGAAGTTCTCATAAAAACAGTACTGTTAAAATGAATTGGGAATGTATGTATTTTATATGCAATTAAAATTTTTAATAAAAGCAACTGGAATAATAATGAGGAAGAAAGATATATAAATAGCCATCTTTTTATCAAAGAAACAATATTTGAGCACCACAAAAGTGGGTAATTTTTAATCTCTGAATAAAGAACAGATGTTTAAATTGAATCATTTTGCTTTTAAAGAAATGTGATAGTAGTTTATTCAAATACAGCTCAGTTTTCTGTAAACCAATGAATATTTTATCATAGACTTATGATTAAGAATCAATAATTGGTCTATAGGGTCACTTGAAACTTTAACATTCTGTCATTCTACAGAATTCTACAAGACTCCTGGTAGAACATTTACAGCAATATCCATTATGTTTCAAATCATTAGAACTCTAGCATAAAAATAAATAAGTTGAAACAATTTCAGAACTCATGAAAAATTCATTTTGCTATCCATTTTAAACCAGTCCTATGTAGATTATATCTGTTTGTCTAGTGACACTTACTAAAAGTATGGTTTTTATTTTATTTTCTTCCTCTTTTCTTAGAAATGCTAGAGAAACAAGCTAATTGTTAAGATTTTCTTAGAACTTCCTCCAAAAAACATGGGTGGTAACTGCTACCCTGCAATTCAGTGATATAAGAAACCTGGCCAACCTACTTTCTACCAGTAACAAATCTCTAGGAGCTCAGATTTCTTCTGACTCTTATCATTAACCAAGAGCCCATGAGCAAGTCAGTCAATTCTGAGACCAGTCCAGGAGGTGCCCTGTTCTTTGGTCATTTGGAAATGTTTTCCCTAGTGTGCTAGAATTTCATTCTGGGGAGGAGTTGTCCAGAATATTATCCTTTAACCTGGAAAATGGCAGGATAGTTATAACCAGGAGACTCAGTAGAGGGAAAGCACTGTCTAGTTCCATAACACCTGGAAGAACAAGTAGTATGCTGCCTCTCTGTGATGGGAAAACAGTATGTTCTGGATGGAGATGTACAAGTCTGGGAAGCACAGGAAACAGGAGGACTGATGTCAGGCTGCTGGGACCTTCAGAGTATGCTTATGGTGGCAGAGAATAAATGGGCCTGAAGAACTGATTGGAATATGCCAGATATGCACCAGGCTGCAATCTCTAGAGTGGCCCCAACGACTAAGTTCAAGGTCTGCTCACACAGAGCAGACTCGCAGGTGTGTCTGAGGACTCAGACTTCTGGTTATTAACCAGAACTGGACAGGAACCACAAGGCCACTTCCCTGAGATATTTGAGAACCCGTTAGACTGACCATCCTAACTCTGGTATGAGGTGGGGGATTGACGTGCAGTATATAGAGATTGCGGTTATGTGAATTGAGAAAAAGGAAGGTATTGTTTGTCTGTGACTAGTATAATAATAGCTTGTATTTCAGAGAGGACTTTATAAATAAACAACCCACAACCTTTAAGGTAGCACAAGAATTTTAAATAACTTACTGAGATGTGCCCAGTTAAAACTTGGGGATTTGGTTGGTATACAAACCTAGGTAAGTCTGGCTTTAAGACTTAGGTACTTAACTACACCTTGTTCTATAAGCCTTGCAATATGGTTAAACATCAAGAAGAGTTTGGGTTGGGGGTAGGGAGAGACAAAAATGGGAAAGGAGAAAGAAAAGTAGATTAATTTCGTAACTATGTATTTAAGGTGATCATATAACAAACAAAAAAAATGCTTTTGACAGTTGTCAGTTTTCATTTCTTTTGCCACCTTTTCTGCAGGTCCTCACAACTTCTCTCACTATCTCCTCCCTATTTCTTTTCAATTAGTTCTACATTTCTGAAAGGAACAAAACCAGATTTAAAAAGAAACCATTTTAAAAAGAGAAGGGTTTCTTATAATTAAGAAGTGTGAACTTAAGTGTCACATCTTGTTGGACTGACACAGAACGGAATGTGGAAAAGGAGCAACTCCCAAACAGTTCTGTTAAAACTAAAATTTAGAACCGGGTATGGTGGTGCATGCCTTTAATCCCAGCCTAGGAAGGAAGGCCAAGACTAGGAATAGCTTGAGTCCTTGGGTTAGAGACCCGCCCAGAGCAACATAGCAAGACCAAGTCTCAAAAAATAGCTGGGCATGGTGGCACATGCCTGTAATCCCAGCTACCTGGGAGACTGAGGCTGGGGATTGCTTGAGTCTGTGGTACCCCAGGCAATGTGTGCCTGCGGTTCCCCATGCAACATAGCAAGGCCTAGTCTCAAAATAAAATAAAACTAAAATGTATTCTCTGTGTCCCTCGGTATCTTGTAGTCACTATTCTGTTACAACATAGCATGATGTTGGTGACACATCCTTCCTCTTGCTGGTTCTTGGTTTTCTCATCTGCAAAGTCTTCTCATGATTAATTTATTATTGAAAATTCACTTTCTTTGAATATGTAAGTTTCTCATCTCTTACAGATGATAGGAAAATCACCTTTGATAGAAAATTCAGAAACATTATAAAAGTTCACCATGTACCAGGGCAGCTGTTGGTGCTTTAGAACATTCAGTTACAGTGAGATGCCTTATTTAACTAGAAGAATCCTGTGTAATGAGATAATTCTAGACCTTGTTGCTGTCCCTGGCTTTCCCTGGAACTGTTATTTGGTTTTGGCAAAGTCCTGTGGAGGTTTGTAGTAAATTTTGGACTATTTGTATATAATGGCTTTTATTCTGTAACAGTTACTTTACTCACCATTTCCTCCTCTGCTTTCCACCCCACATCCTTGTTTATGTAACTGTTTTTTTTTTTTTTTTAATATACATCCCTAGGGTTATAAAATTCTTATTTTTATTTGGAGTTCCTGAAGAAAAAAGTCTCTCTCATTATCACTGGGTTTAAAAAAAGAAACTCAACCCGGTATCCAAAGAACACATACCAACCAGCTAACTATGTCTGAGAAAGTAACTCATGCAGGAAAATTTGTGGTGAATTTGGAAGAAGCTCAGGGGAACATTTTAACCGTGAGGCCACTTATCAGGTCATCTAGATCCCATGAATTCTGTGTGGGTGTTTCCCAGATGCTTAATCTGACAAATTGCTGTTTCTGTAGCTTCATTCTGTAGCCTGTTAACTCAGTCAAGTCCTTTCAGCTTGCTTCTAAGCCTGTGTCTTTCTGTGACACAAAGGTGTTTAGCAGTTCCATACCCCTGCCTTTTTTTTTTTTTTTTAGACCAGGTCTCGCTATTTTTGCCCGTGGAACTGCAGGCTCTCGTTGCCCAGGGTACCACAGACTCAAGCCATCCCCAGCCTCAGCTTCCCAGGTAGCTGGGATTACAGGCATGCACCACCACGCCCAGCTATTTTTTTGGAACTAGGTCTCGCTACAGCCCCAGGCGGGACTCGAACCGCGAACCCTAGCCCTGGCCGCTTCATAGGCTGAAGCTTACAAGCACGAGCCACTGTGCCCGGCCACCCCTGCCTTTTGTGTCTGTTAATTTCTACCTATATTTGCGTTTCATTTCCTTTATGTTTGCTTTAACCTGAGCTATTCTTAAGGGAAATGCTGATGAAGATCTGAACTTTGGGGGTGTTTTTCACCTTGGTTACAGATACTTGGTTAGTAACTTTGCAGGTAATGGGAAAACCCACTGTCATGAGAATGTAGTATTCTTATTTCACCATGACTATGATATGTTGACAGTGGTACTCAGTAAAAAGGACCCTTTGCCTGTGGATGTTTAGGGAGAGGTGACATCCTGTCTTCCATTTTGTTTCTCACAAGCTCACTCCATGGGCATTGTAATATAGAAGGGAAAAGGATACCTTGACATTTATTTTGTCGGAGTATCTCCCCTTTTAGCCAATAAAGTATGGACGACACCAGCCTGTATCATGTGGCTTCTTCGTCTTCCTCCTTTCTCTGTCACCTAACTACTAAAAGGGTACCCTTTACCCGAAGCCCAGGGGAAAACTTCAGCAAGTGTAGAGGGTTAAGAAACAGTCACAGAAGCCTAGTCAAGCAACTTAAAGTCACTCCCATATTCCCCATAGGCAGTGCAGGAAAGCAGCTGCATTATTCAGCTGGAGGAATCCATCAAGTATCTTAGCTTTTTTACCGACAAATAAGAAAAAAGAAAAGGAGAGGTGGAGTGGGGAGAGAAGATTTAGAACAGATTAATAGAATTCCTTGCGCAGCTTCTAAAGTTACTGCCTGGGAGAAACACTCCAGCACTTAGCGTCATTGGCAGTAGAGTTTAGAGCACTTGGTCCTTGCTCACAGGTGCCGATCCCCATGTCACAGCTGCACCAGCAGGTTCTGCAAGGTTGAGAGCTCATCTCACCGTAGACCAGGCGCGGTGTTTGCAGCTCAGCTGTCAGGCGGGGCTTGCGTGTCATCAGTTCATGTAGCTTTGCTGCTTCTGAACAATTTTGTTTCTCTGCTTAAAAAAAATTGCGGCCCATCAAGCATTTGCCATCCTTTGGGATGGGCAACATTCTGTAATTGGGGGTTTTCAGGTTTGTGTGTCCCTGTAGTTCCCTAGGACTCCTGGTAGCTAATTACCAGAAAGGACAATAGGATGATGGATGAAGTAGGAGACTCCAGTACCATATCTGTGTGCTGCTGTGTCAGGCTTTTAGCATCGGGGCCTAAGCTTAGTGTCATGCGGTAGCTGCAATAGGAAACTGGTCCTTTGGCCTTTCTGCTCAGGTGCTGAGGTGGCTAATGTGAGCAGGTGAGAAAATTCAATCCTTCTCTTTCTCCAGGGATTAATTGGATCCCTGAGTTGTAAATATTACATTTCACCCTTTCCCCTGCAGAACTTAGAGATTTGGAGGCGATCCGAGCAGCCTGCCCGGCTAGACTGACTTATGTCTACCACACAGTGAGAAACGCAGCCTGTCTTGGAGGCATTGCCTACATGTACCTTTTCTCTCACTTTTGCAGTCATAGATCAGAAATTAAGAAAGCAACAAGGAATGATTTGATTAGATTTTTTGCTTTATGGTCATATTAATAAAATTCCAACTTACTCTTTTTCTGGAGAAAAGATACCTTTTATTTTTCTAAAAATTCACCCAGTGCACTCTGTCTTCCCAGCCCATCTGTGCTCACTCGCTGTTCTTGCAGCTTCCCGTATTTGAAAGTTCATTCTAAAAATTACATGAAAGCAACCCCTTTTTGATAAAATTAGAATTCTGGTAGGAAGGTCTTACCACAAAGCTGTGGAGAGACGCCCAGCAAGACCTTTGTGTTTTATTTCAACTTCTCAGGGTTCAACCTACAATTCAGTCAATTTTATAATTACTTCCCTAGGGCAGGTCTAAGTCTCTACCCTAGAGAAATAACAAATTCCAAAGTACTCTCCTGGTACGCTCAAAGATGGTGTACATGAGATTGTTTTGATCTACATGTTTTCATCTTTCCAGGGCTTCCTACAGAATCTTCCTTTAGGCTTTATAGAATTCTAAAATATTGGACATAATATTAGTTTCAACTGTTCATCAATGTTTCCTTTTTCCTTTTATTCCCACCCCTCCCTACCTATCCATAACATTAGTCATCAGGCCCTGCTGATTTTTTCCAATGAAATCTAAAATTCTTAGAGCAATTTTAGGTTTGCAGAAAAATTGAGAGGGAAATATACAGAGATTTCCCTTATCCTCCCTATTCCTACTCATGCACAGTCTCCCCCAGTAGCATCCCCCACCAGAATGCTACATTTGTTATAACTGATAAAACTATGCATCATTATCACCCAAAGTCCACAGTTTACACTAGGATTTGCTCTTGGTGTTGTGTAATCTATGGGTTTGGTATCCATCATTATTCATCCATTATAATGAACATTTCAACTACCCTGAAAATCTTCCGGACTTAATACTAGTTTCAACCATCCATTGACATGCTTCTTCTTTCCTTTTCAATTTCACCTTTCTGCCAACTTCCTCCTGCTCTCACCAATAGTCATCAGGTCTTGATTATTTTTGACTTCTAAATACTTCTCAAACCTGTCACCTCAATATACATTATTGATTTTATCCTTTTATCATCATTGTGTGGTTTAGGCTATCTTTTCTTATCTAGGTCATTAACTGGCTTATACTATGAACTGCATAAATTGGGATATAAATCTGGACAAGCTCTCTCAAACTGGAAAAAATAACTAACTTTGTCCTCCATCTGTTATTAAAGTTGTCTATATAAAACGCAAATCTTACTTGGATACTCTCCAGTTTAAAATAAAAAAAACTCAAATGGCCCTGAGGCACACTTCCAACATGCCTCCATCACATCTGCACTGTTTCGGTACCCAGCACCCTTCCACCTATAGAACCAACTTTTACCCTCTTTGCTGCATAAACCCCAACTCGTTCTGCAACACTCATACTTGCTCCTCAGAAATCTTTTCTCCACTTCCTGGAAATAACAGGTGTTTTTTTGTTCTAAGGGTTTTGTAATGACATAAACTGTTTAGGGTTTATCGGGGGTGCCCCATCTGCTTTAATCTTTGCCTCCACAAGTCTTTCTCAGATTATTTATCAGATCCACAGCAGGGAGCCAGAGGGGAACTTCCGGCTTGGTCTCTTTGGCTTGAAGCTAGAAAACTAATCTATGCTAAACAAAAATGAAACCAAGTAGTAGCCAATTTGTACATGCCAGGAACAACTACTACGCCTTTCTTTCCCCTACAGATTGTGTCTCTCCACTCTTCTCCCTTCCTTACATTTGTTTTTAAACACAGGCTATGAGAGCAATACCTTACACAGCAAAATCAAGAAAGATGGGGGAAATTCTCAGCTCTGCTGCCCACCAGCTCTGCCCTGGACTGTGCTGTGAAAATTGTCTTGGCTCCATAACCTATCTGTAAAATCTCACTTGATGGGGAGGACATTGGTTGTACTTTTGAGATCGTGTTCAATTTCTAATCTTGCTTTGAAGACCACACAGAACCTCTAACCCAGATATTTTTAACCAGGGCCCTTGTATCTCTGAGAAAATGATGAAAGAAATTCAAGGAATTCACGCGCCCCTAAAGTTCTGCTTTAAACCCTATGCAAGGTGATTGCATCATCTCAGTCTTTCTCAAAGTAGAGATGTTTTATGGTTGTCCTGATAAGTGTTGCTGTACTTAATGATAGTCATATTCAGTGCCTGGTGTTCCTGTTTCTACATGACCAGCAGAATGAAACTGCTGCCAGTGTCCACCAGTGCTTGGTGCAGTCGAGATGCCAGGCCTGGCCATCAGTCTGGAGTGCAGGGGAAGGCAGGCACACCCAGGCCTGCCCAGGTCCAGGAAAGCTGAATGTAGTTCCTGTCACCTTCAGCTTTGCTTTTCTGGAGACCTGCCCCTCCAGGTCCCGGCCCATCCCCCAAGCTTCTTCCTTTTCCCATTTTCTGTCATCAGCTGATATCAGGTACCCATTATGTGCCAGGTACTCTCCAGCCCTGAGGAAGCAACGTTGAACAAAATATGCCCTGCCTGCATGGCGAACAGCCAGCCAGCCACTCATGTAGCACAGAGGACAAGGTTATCATTAAGAAAGTATTTGAATGACATGAAAAAAGTGAAACTCAGTGATATTGAATCTTATGGAATGTTTTCCCCCCCTGGAGCTGTTTCTTCTATGACTTATCTCTGCTAATTAGTATTAAAGGAGATTCAATCCAGAAAGTCCAAGCACCTCCTGGTAGCAAAGATCACCTTCCAAAGGGATGCATTGCTGAGGCTCTCTCTGTGCACTGGTCTCAAGAACAGTTTAATGAGGTTTCAGAATAACTCCCTAAGCCACTTGTGTTCCCTGCTACACATACACATCACTACATATCATTGCTGTAAGATGGGCAAACAGGAGCCAGCATGGTGGAAATTTAGCAGGAAAAAAAAATTCAAAAGTTAGTACTTGGCCAGACATTATGTAATTCCTATGAAATTTTCAGACTAATATCAAGTAAATTTGTCAGAAGGGGAATTACTTGCTAGAATTCTGCCTACTGCTCTGATGAACTGGTGGTTTTACACCCACTCCTTTCCCCACCCCGGTCTAGACAGGGTCTGGCTCTAGTTCCTACCTGGTACATAGAAGTTCTTAGCAGTCACCCATCCAGACTGCTTTTCACCATGTTTTTCACCATGTTTTTCACCATGAACCTGAGGCTGAATCTGAGTTCCCAAAGCAGACTTGCATTCACTTCAACTAACATTTATGGAGTACCTGCTGAAGGCTACACAGAGCCTGTGACACCGCCATAGGAAAATGACCACACACTATCTCTGCCCTTAAGATGTCCACAGGGAGTGGAGAATCTGCTGTGTTAAGGCCAGAAAGGCAGACCCCTAGGCTACAAAATGTAAGGCAGCCTTGGGGGGACCACACACCTGAAGAGTCAGCACCTCAGAGTGTCTCCTGCAATTGTGCACACTAGGTGGGTCCTTGCCTGCCTCACCCTGGTCTCAGCCCTGCAGTGAGGCACAGTCACAATAGGTCACTGTGCCATCCTAAGGAACCAGAATTTTATCTTTAGTCATAGAGGTTTGATGAAGCTCTTTAACCCAGGGAGTTGCCTGAGCAAGATCAGCATTTTAGAATGCCCAGCAACTGTTAGGAATGGAGTTTGATTGGAGAGGCAAGCAGGGAAAGGCTATTTGCATGGTCCAAGTGAGAGAGAGGGGAACCTAAGCTAGTGGTTAGGTAGAAGAAATACCCTTTGAGAGTTTTCAAGAGGTAAAAATCAAGACTAAGGGGTACAATAAAACCATGCAAACATGACCAATATTGTGCAATAATCACAAAATTTAAAAAGAAAAAAGAAAATCAAGAGACTTGGGATGATGCTAGTTGATGAAGAAGCAGAGACCTGTATGATGATGCCTAGATTCCCCAGGGCAGCTCCTGGGCAGCAGAGGTGGAGCTGCTCAGTGAGTAGTGAACAGAGGAGTGGCTGGCAGCTGGGGAGGGGGGTGGCTGAAGGATAGGGAGTGGCATGGGGAACTATGAATTTGGTCTCAGAAATACTTGAGGTTAAGATACCTGCAGGGCATCCAGGTGGGTGTGTCTATAGCTATTGAACAGATGAGAATGATGATGTAAGGAGAGAAATGAGAAAAGCAGGATTTATAAATCAGCATGTATTTTGTAAACTGAGCCATGTTTATTTCTCAGGAAAGAACCATAGATTAAAAAGAGCAGTGGAGCTGGGCATGGTGGTGCATGCCTGTAAGCAGCAGCCTAGGAAGCCATGATCAGGGCCAGGGATCGCAATTCAAGTCCCACCAGGTGCATGTAGCGAGACCTAGTTCCAAAAAAATATAGCTGGACGTGGTGGCATGTGCCTATAATCCCAGCTACCTAGGAAGCTGAGGCTGGGATTGCTTGAGTCTGTGGTACACTGGGCAACATGAGCCTGTGGTTCCACAGGCAAAAATAACGAGACCTAGTCTCAAAAAAAAAAGAAAGAAAAAAAAAAAGAGCAGTGGTCCTAGAACTCAACCCAGGGGATGGTACGAAACACCCATGATACTGAAGGTGCAGAAATGCTCACACGGCTGGTGCTCACACAGAGGAGATGATCAGAAGCAGGGTCCTTGCTGGAAGGAAGTTTAAGAGTAACTGCAGATCTCCAGAGAGACTGAGCTGGGAGGCCTTAGAAATGAGCCTGGGCTGTGTGCTGTTATTGCAACTTCTTTTCCCAACCAGAGTGGTGCAGGTAGAGTCTAGACTGTGACTTACTAGGGGAGGCGTAACTTATAGTGAGTCAGCAGTACAGACCAATGAGCAGTTCCCAGTCAAGGCACAACAGAAATCCTAGGCTCCACTCGAGATTCTGATGAATTTCCTCTATTTAGTCCAAAACCAGGGAATCCAAACCTATAGAAACCCCCCTGTGAGCTAATGGAAGCCACCAGCTAATGGAAGCCCCCCTCTGAGCTAATGGAAGCCAAAAGCTATGAAAGGAAAGCAGACACCTGCTGGAAAACACATCACTGTTACAAGGCTGGCAACCCATCAGCTTGGTGGGAATTTGGCAGGAAGAAAACTCAGAACTTAGTCTTGGCCAGGCATGGTGTGATGCCTATGAATACTTCAGACTAATATCAAGTAAATGATATTAGGGTCAAGGAAAAGGTCTTTTAATGAGAGAGGAACTGATTGAGAACAAGTTAAGCATTTGCTCAAAGGGTTCTGAGAATCCAGTTGAGGGCTGTAAACCCTGAATTTGTGCCCATTTGGCACTTCTGGGATTTTCTCCAGATTCTCAGCAGCATGAAGCCAGGAGCAGAGAAGGTGGTTATGGAATGATCGAAAGTTGGGGTTCTGTCAGGTGGGAGGGGCAGGGAGGTATACAGGGTGTGGAACCAGGCAATGAGAGAAATCAGATGGCTCAGATTGTTGACAGTGGACCCAGTGAATGAAGCACCTGTGGGATGTTATGGATGTTGCAGTGGGGCCCTGAAGGCAAAGGCCTTATGGCAGAGCTCAGGAGATGTCTGGAAGACTAGAGGCTGCAGACAGTCAGTGGGAAAACTGAAGGCTGAACTTTCTACTGGGAGCAAATCCCCAAATGCCACCTTTTTTTTAAAATTTAATTTATTTATTTATATATATTTCACATCATTTCAGTCCCTGGGGGTCACCCACCACCTCCCCTTCCCACCTGCTCCAGCTGGTCCCCATTCTCCCCTTGTGCAGTTTCATTTGGTTGACCATATATTAGTGAAACCATTTGGTTTCTGTCCCTTTCTATCTGGCTCGTTTCTGCTAGAATGA
>PVHY01023659.1:0-20666 GCA_004024945.1 Uropsilus gracilis
GGGGCCGGGCGGGGGAGAGGGCTGGGGAAAGCCCGAGGGAGGAGGCGAAGGAGGGAGGAACTTCCCAAAGTTGCAAAAACATGGCTACCTTGCCTGCGGAGCCGAGCGCGGGGCCCGCGGCCGGGGGGGAGGCGGTGGCCGCGGCGGCGACCGAAGAGGAGGAGGAGGAAGCGCGCCAGCTCCTGCAGACGCTGCAGGCGGCCGAGGGTGAGGCGGCGGCGGCGGCCGGGGCCGGGGCCGGGGCCGGGGCGGGCGACGCGGCGGAGGGCCCGGGGTCCCCGGGCGTCCCGGCGTCGCCCCCCGCGGCCGCCGCCGAGCCGCCCGCCGGCCTCCGCTTCTCGCCCGAGCAGGTGGCGTGCGTCTGCGAGGCGCTGCTGCAGGCGGGCCACACCGGCCGCCTGAGCCGCTTCCTGGGCGCGCTGCCCCCGGCCGAGCGCCTACGTGGCAGCGACCCGGTGCTGCGCGCGCGGGCCCTGGTGGCCTTCCAGCGGGGCGAGTACGCCGAGCTCTACCGGCTGCTGGAGAGCCGTCCGTTCCCCGCCGCCCACCACGCCTTCCTGCAGGACCTCTACCTGCGCGCGCGCTACCACGAGGCCGAGCGGGCTCGCGGCCGCGCGCTGGGGGCCGTGGACAAGTACCGGCTGCGCAAGAAGTTCCCGCTGCCCAAGACCATCTGGGACGGCGAGGAGACGGTCTACTGCTTCAAGGAGCGCTCCCGCGCGGCGCTCAAGGCCTGCTACCGCGGCAACCGCTACCCCACGCCCGACGAGAAGCGCCGCCTGGCCACGCTCACCGGCCTCTCGCTCACGCAGGTCAGCAACTGGTTCAAGAACCGGCGGCAGCGCGACCGGACCGGGGGCGGCGGCGGCGGCGGCGGCGCGCCCTGCAAGAGGTGAGGGGCCCCGGGCGGCTCGAGTTCAGCTCCCCGGACGGGCTCTCCGCGGGTTCCCGTCGCCTCCGCGCCGCGGCTGCAGCCCGCTCGCCCCGCTGCTCCCGCGCCTCCGCTCGGACCTCCGGCGCTAGCCGAGCGGGGGGTGCCAGCGGCCGGCCCGGCCCTGTCTCAGCCCCACGGCGCCTCCCGCGGAGGCCGGAGCGCTCCCCTCGGCCACGTCGGGGCTCCGCGCCGGATCCCGGCGGCGCGCGGCTGCACGGAGGTGGGGGAGGCGGTGGGAAGATGAGGCGCGGCGGGGAAGGGGGAGGGGCTCCGTCCCCACCCCGCCGAGGGCCTTTTCAACCCCCCGGGCGCCCCGGCCCTGCCCGGCCCGTTACTCGTCCTCTCCCCCACCCCACCCCACCCCACCCCCGGGCCCGAACGGCGTGGCCGGTCGTCTGTCTTTGTTGTGAAACGTGAACCTTCCCCGGCTCCGGTTTCCCTGTAACCCAAGCCCTACCCCTCCCACCCGGGCCGTCGGCGTCGGCGCGGCTCCTGCTGCCGCCTCTGCCTCGGGGGAGGCACCCGGCTGGGCCGAGGCCGCTCCCGCCCGACCCCGCGACTCGGCGCTCGTGGTGGCCGCGCTCGCCTTGGCGTCCGGGGCCAGCCCGGGAGCGGGAGAGAGGGCCTCCGTCTGCCGGCGCCCGCGGTGGCCTTGAGGCGGCGGCGGCAGTGCGGGCCTGGCAGAAGCTCAGCCCGGGCTCCTGGGGTGCTCCGAGGAGCCTGGTTTCCTACCCCTCCCGGCCCGCCTGGTCCACGAACGTTGCGCTCGGGAGGGGCAGGGAGGGCCCGTGCCCCCCCCTCCCGCTCCAGCACCGCAGGAATGGCGCTGGCCGGGTGCATAGATATTGGGGTCACGGTTCACAATCCTTTCTCTGGCCAGCGAATCTGATGGAAACCCCACTACTGAGGACGAGTCCAGCCGCAGCCCTGAGGACCTGGAGAGGGGGGTGGCCTCCGTGACCACCGAGGGCCCGGCCCAGGGCTCCATATTCCTGGCCGGGGCCGCCCCTCCCGCACCTTGCCCAGCCGCCTCCTCCATCCTGGTGAACGGGAGCTTCCTGGCCGCCAGCAACTCCTCCGCAGTGCTCCTCAACGGGAGCCCCGTCATCATCAACAGCCTGGCCCTGAGCGAGGCCTCCGGCCTGGGCCCCCTGCTGCTCGCAGGGGGTGGGGGTGCAGCCCCTGCCCCACAGCCCAGCGCACAGGGCGGCAGTGAGGCCAAGACCGCCCTGGTCCTGGACCCTCAGACGGGGGAGGTTCGGCTGGAGGAGGCGCAGCCTGAGACCCCGGAAGCCAAGGGAGCCCAGGTGGCCGCTTCAGGGCCCGCTGGAGAGGAGGCGCCTGGGCCTCTCCCCCAGGTGGTGCCTGGTCCCCCACCCGCCACCGCCTTTCCGCTGCCCCCGGGTCCTGTGCCGGCTGTGGCTGCTCCGCAGGTGGTGCCCCTCTCCCCGCCCCCTGGGTACCCTGCCGGCCTGGGCCCTACTTCCCCGCTGTTGAACCTGCCCCAGGTGGTGCCCACCTCCCAGGTGGTGACCCTGCCCCAGGCTGTGGGGCCCCTGCAGCTGTTGGCAGCTGGGCCAGGCAGCCCCGTCAAGGTGGCCGCCGCAACAGGCCCTGCCAACGTGCACCTGATAAACTCCGGGGTGGGCGTGACTGCCCTGCAGCTGCCTTCAGCCTCGGCCCCAGGTACTTCCGTCTCTGGGGGGCCCGGGAGGGAGGATGCGCCCAGTGACCCCGAGGGGGAGGCAGCCTGTCCCTGGCGGATCTCAGGCCCTTCAGGCCAGGTGGTGCCTGAGCTTCAAGACACACCCAGGGCCCGCCGCCCTCCAGCAGCGTCACCCCTGCCCCTTCGGCCTCCTGACCCCCCCACCGGCTCTCCCCACAGGGAACTTCCTCCTGGCCAACCCCGTGTCCGGCAGCCCCATCGTGACTGGCGTGGCCGTGCAGCAGGGCAAGATCATCCTCACCGCCACCTTCCCCACCAGCATGCTGGTCTCCCAGGTCCTGCCTCCCGCCCCCAGCCTGGCGCTGCCCCTGAAGCCCGAGGTCGCCCTCTCCGTGCCGGAGGGCGCCCTCCCGGTAGCCCCCAGCCCCTCGCTCCCCGAGGCCCATGCCCTGGGCCCGCTGGCCGCCCAGCCACCGCCACCCACCCCTGCCACCCCAGCTGCCAGCCTGCCCTTCTCCTCAGACTCCGCAGGCCTCTTGCCGGCCTTCCCGGCGCCCCCCTCCGAGGGGCTCATGCTGTCGCCCGCCGTGCCCGTCTGGCCGGCAGGGCTGGAACTGGGCGCGGGCAGCGAGGGGCTGCTGGAAGCAGAGAAGGGGCTGGGGACACAGGCCCCCCACACCGTGCTGAGGCTGTCGGACCCCGACGCCGAGGGGCTGCTCCTAGGCGCCACGGCGGGGAGTGAGGTCGATGAGGGGCTGGAGGCCGAGACCAAGGTCCTGACCCAGCTGCAGTCGGTGCCGGTGGAGGAGCCCTTGGAACTGTGACCCCGCGCCTTCGGACTACGGTGCCCGCGGTCAGGGTGGCCGGCGGGACTCGGGACGGACCCTGCAGACCCCCGCGCCCCGGAGGTGCTGGGGCGCCACCCCTCTGGCGCAGAGGCTGCCTGTTACACTGCCCTTCCCGCACTCCACACGTGGGAGATCAGGCGGGTCCTGACTCGGGGCCATGGCCCCCTGGACCTGGCACCCCTGTGCGCTGAGACCCCGGCTCTCAACGGGACCTCCGGCCCCTCCCCCCAGAACACCGTTAGCGCCGCCCCCGTCTCCACCGGTGTTCTCAGCGCCTGGACCCCCTCCAGCACGGCCCCCCCCCCGCCCTTCCTACTGAGGGGTGCGGGGTGGGGGCGTGGGCGGCGTGCCCTCAGCCCCCCCGGACTGAAGCCTCCTGACTGTGTCTGGCCCAGACCAAAGATCCCTCACCCCGGGGCAGCCCAGGCCCCAGTCTAGTTTGTGCCCAAGATCTTTATTTTTCTAGGACGGTTACGCCTCTACTTCCGTTAAATAAAGTTAACGGGTAACTAGAGCCTCCAGGTGTGGGTCACCTGCCTACAGCCCCCAGAGGGGAGAGCCTGCCCCCGGGGGCAGCGGGCTGAAGCCCTGAGCCCCCCCCCCCCCGCCCCCACCCCCGCCCAGGGCTGAGGGGCCCAGGGAGCAGCCTCGACTTCCCTGGCTGGTAGCCAGGCTCCACTTGCTTTATTTTGGAAACAATAAATAATCCATAAATAGAACTGGGCGGGGCAGGAGGGGGCGGGGAGAACCGTGGGGCTGAAACATCCGGCTCTGGGCTGGGGAGAGGGCCAGGGAGCCCCCTGTCCTGCAGCTCAGGGCAAATGGGGTGAGGGCGAGGGGGTCCGGCGCCAGCAGGAGTGGGGGGCTCGGGCGCCAGAGCTCAGAGGCCGCTGTAGCGGGAGCCCTCAGTCCTGGGGTGCGGACTCCAGAGGCCCGTGGGCCTTCTCCGCCAGGAGCTGGTGGAAGGGCTTGGGGGTGTCCCAGTCCTCGTCCTCGCTGCTGCCGGGGCTCTCCTGCTTCACGATGCGGTTGTGCTGGCGGCTGAACCTGCGGGCCTTGACGCTGCGCAGGGGAGGCAGGGGCTCCTCACTCGCTGCCCACGCCTCCCCTGACCAGGCCCTCCCTCGCAGGTGGACTCGAGGGGCCTTGGCGGGAGCCGCGCCCTCCCGGGGCCGTTAAGGCCTGGCACCTGCGCGGGGTCAATTCAGCAGCGGCGGGGGCAGCGCAGGGAGAGGCCAAGCCACCGGGGCCTGAGGCCCAGTTTCCCGCTGAGAAGCTCCTGTGGCCACCTGGCCGAGGTACAGTTCTCTCCCCTGTCACCCCCAACTTGGGCGCGCCCCAGTCAGCACCAGCCGGTCTCTGGCCTGGTGGAGCTGGGCTGCAGAGGCCGCGCCCTGGGCTCCTCACCAGTAGGGCCTCCGCTCCTGCTGGGTCATCATGCGCCAGAGCTGGGCCAGCTCCTTGGTGGCCGCGGTGGACGCCGTCCCCGGGCAGGCTCTGCGGGGAGGGGGGGACACGGCAGGGACAGAAGTCAGGAAAGGCCCCCGACTGGGTCCCCGCCCCACCGTGTCCCCCAACCCCCCGTGTGTCTCCACCCTGCCCCTACCAGCAAGTGAAGGGGTGACGCCTCCGGGAAGAGTAGGCCCTGTGTGGGGGGGGGGGGCCGAGGTGGCATGCTTGTCACCAGAGTTCTAAAACCGCATCTGAGGTCTTCTGTGCCGACAGCCCTGTGGGGAGCCGCCGACGCGTGTCCCAGCACAGGACAGCGGGCAGGACCGACGCCCCATGTCCAGAAAGTTATTGCAACAGAGCCCCGGATCCTTCCCGGGGGCAGGCTGCGCCTGGCTGGTGGTCCGCACCCCTGCCTCTTCCTGTTGGCCGCCCTCTCTAGTCAGCCCTCCCTGCAGCACCAAACCACCGCAGCCTACGCAGACCAGGGGCCCCCTTTCCCCGCAGTCAGGGCTGGGTCTTCCTGGGTCCGCCGCCCTGTTTGCCATCACAAGCCCGCCAAGGCCGCCCGGCTGGGCCAGGTGCTTGGGGGGCAGCAAGGGTGGGGTGTCCTGGCAGTGCTGCAGGGCACGCATGTCAGACAAGGGCTGGGGTCCCCACCCACCGGATGTATTGCTTCCGGTTCATCCTGCAGAACATGATGAAGCCGTTGACACACTTCTTCTTCACCGGGGGCGGCCCGGCCACGTCCTTGTGCTCCCTGGGCTGCGCGGGGCCCCGGCCCTTGCGGCCCTTCCTGGTCTTTCTCCCGGCCACAGGCAGCCCGGAGGCCCGGTGGCTGGGGGTCCATGTGGAGTCCCCGTCTTCGCTGGAGGACAGCTGGCCCTCGGGGTCGGCCTGGGGGGCGGAGTGAGAGGGGGCAGGAGCCGCGGCGCTGCCTTCGGGGGCAGCCTCCACCCCTGCCCGCCTCCATACCGACTCGGTGTCCGTGTCCTCAGAGCTGGGGCCAGCAGGCACCTTGCGGTCCTCGCTCAGCAACAGGTAGCAGTGGTCCAGTGACACCGAGGATGGACACGGGCGGCGTGGGCCAGGGCGCTCTTCAGGAGCCTCAGGGGGTGTGTCCTGGGGTGGGTGGGAGTTGGGGTGAGGGGCCGTGGGTCCCCTGCTCACCGACCTGTGAGCACCGGACGCTGCCTTCTCAGGGTAACAGGAGCTTGAGAAGCAGCGGGGTTGGGACTCCCCCAAGCGAAGCCCCTGGGGCCCCAGGGCCAGGGGGCGGGGCTGGGCCAGGCCTCCCTCCACTGCCCCATCTCCCCCTGCCCGCATCCGCAGCCTGTGCCCGGGGTAAGGTCTGATCCTGGATCCCGTCGACATGCAGCCTGGCTGGTGGCCTCTGTGTGTGCAGCCTTCCCTGTCCCTGCGGGGGACCCCGCCCACCCTGAGGAGGGGGCTCCCGCACAGGGTGGCTACTGAGGGCCCTGGGGGTCCTTCCACCGAGGCCCCTGTGCTCTCTGCTTCTTTGTCTGCAAACTGGGGCCACCTGAACTGGCAGCTGCCAGAGGGCAGCCCGGCTTCTGGAGGCTGAGGGGAGGCCTGCGCTGGGCGGTAGGGGGTGGTGAGAGGGCAGGCAGGGGAGGAGCAGGAGGGGACATGTCGGGGTAGTGCCAGGGGCGGCAGATGCCTACCTTCTGCGGGGCCTCAAGCATGTGGGCTGGAGGTGAGGCCATGGGGTCTAAAAGGACCTCCGGGAAGAGCACTGTGGGGGAGGGGGTACAGAGGCTGGGGGGGTTGCTCTGCACCACCCTGCAGCCCCACCAGCTCCGGGAGCTCCACCCCGTCCAGTCGAATTCACAGGCCAGCTCCCAGGTGCCTCTACCTGGGCAGGAGAGGCCCCCACCGTGGCCTTCGTGCCAGCTGTGCCTGGCTGCGGGTGCCTCGAGGGAGGGCCTGGAGGGATACCCGGCGTCCATGCTGCCACCACCACATGGACACCGTCACCGCAAGTCTTGTGATCGGGCCCGATGGCTCTGGCTGGATGCTCACCTTGCGCCAGGGACTCGGCATCATCCGCCAGGATCTGCTCCGGCAGCACCTTCCCGGGGGAGCTGAAGAGGGAAGGGCTGAGGCCCAGGATCTCGCTCGGGTGGCCGGTGACGCTCCAGCTGTCAACCTGCAGTGGCCCCAAGGCCAGCGGGCTCCCTGAAAAGCACACAGCAGGCTCTGGGGGACAGTCAGACTACCTTCTCCCCTGTAATATGCGGCCGATACTGAAGTCAGTGCCAGCCACCGGGGAAAGCAACAGCCCTCATCTTTGCCAGCTCCCTGTTTTGAGTGCAGGCTAGAGCAGAGCAGGAGGCAGGGCCACTGGTGCCGTGACAGGTGTCCCCATGCCCCCACCAGAGACGAGCGGAGGGCACAGCTGCCTACGCTCCGGGTTATGACTCTGGGGCTAGGCTGGGGCCAGCACGGAGCAAGGCTGCCTCCAGCCGGCCAGCCAAGCAGACACCTGTGGCCCTCCGCCCCCCCCACCCCCGGCACAGGGGTCCTCAGAGGGCCCACCCCGACCGACAAGGAGGGCAGTTTCAATCACCAGGGGGGCTGTCCTCTAAAGTCCAGGCAGGCACCCAAGGGTCAGAGTCAGGGGGCTTCGGCTCAGTCTCCTCACTGGAGTCGTAGAACACCAGCTTTTGTCTGCAAGAGATGGGGTTCGGACGGCAGATGGGAGCCACAGGCTGGGACCCCGTTGGGGCTCAAGGGTCACCCCTCCGTGCTCTCCCACGCTGGCCCCTGAGGTGGGAGGCAGCAGACAGGGACACAGGCTTGCCTGTGACAGGCCTCAGAGGTGACAGTCCAGGGTGAGCCAGGCCTGGCTCACATGTGCATGGGGGCTGTTTGGTGGCGCTGAGGTTGAGAATCATGGGTCGGGGGCTGCAGGGGGAACTGCGCCAGGGCGTCTCTCAAAGGCCAATTAGGCTACTCGGCCTCCGGTCGGTGGGTGCTGAGCAGAGCTTGAAGCCAGACTGACATGTCGAGGACAGCGAGTTAGAAAAGCATGTGGCTGGGCCAACGAGGACAGCTGGAAGGGGAAGACGGGGCAGGGAGACCCCAGAGGAGCTGCGGCCCTGGCCCAGCAGACGGGAATGGTCACGCCCTGGACCTCGCTTCTGACTACCCTCCGCCACTCCAGACTCCCCCCTCAGCGCCTTGGGGCTCCCATACCTGGGACTGGGCTGTGTCCTGTTGAGGAAGTAGAGCCTCCGAGCCTCTTCCTGGGCCTCCAAGGGAGAGGAAGGCCCCCCCGGCTGGGCTCCCTTTCTGCAGCAGCAGCCTGGGGACCAGGGGTCACACGCCTGTAAGCAGGTCTCCTCTGGACTCCCGCCGGGCCTGCAGCCGCCTCTCCCTGGCCGGCCCCAGCCAGAGCCAGGCTGGGAGTCCTCTGTGTGAGGCCTGGGAGCACCCAGGCCACCCCCAGGTTTCCCACATCCCTATCAGAAGTTACAGGGCAGATAAAATCCTTAAGTGGAAGGCAACAGTGACAGCAGACAGTGCTGGCGGTGACCACACCTGCGCGGCACGAAGCGTCTCGCCCACCGGCCGGGCACCCGGACAAGGGCGCCTTCGTTGCCCCGGCCCGGCAGCGAGGGGAGCTGGCTGCCCACCAAGCACTTTGCCCGGTCACACAGTAGGAAGCAGGGCTGAGAGTTCTGGTCTGCAGGCTGGGTCAGGCCCATGGACTCCCACGCCCCCCGGGCCTGGTCACTCAGGGCCACTGGGCCCAGTGATACGACCTGCCCAGGCCGGCGTTGGCCACGCCTGGCACAGAGGCGGCACTTAGGTGTGAGGGTGGCGGGCAGACGGCTCGAGGCCTCACCTGCAGGCCGTCTGCCCGTAGCCCCCTTCTCACCCCTCCTGTATCACCCCCTTTCCAGGCTGCACAGGGACCGGGAAGCTTTTCTGGATACTTTAAGTGAGGTCTGAGCGGAGCCCGGCCCCAGCTCTGCTACTGGCCAGCTGTGCAGGAGGGAAGCGGCCCCGATCTTGGCCTCCGGACACCGGGGGGCAAAGGAAGCCTGGGAAGAGCCTGCTGTCCAGACAGCTGGCCCCACGCGGAGGATGGCCTGGATGGCAGGAGCTAGGAGGCAGCACGCAGGCGAGACAGTGACACCAGACCAACCTGAGTGGCCACAGTGGCCGCTGCCCTCAGCCAGATCCAGCAGCGTCATCCAGGGTTGTCCTCCCTTTCTGTCACCCAGAGGCAGAGGTGAGGTAGCCCCGGGAAGACCACAGGAGTTGGGGTGACATGGAGGGGTGGTAGCCCCCAAGATATTTCCTCCTTGTTGCTCTGGGTGTGAAGTGACTTCCTTCTTGAGCTTGTCAAGGGCCAGCGAGCGAGGGTTTGGGGCCCAGGTCTGGCGTTCTACGGGGGCAGAGATGGTGTCACACAGGCCGGGTGCCCGCTGTCATGAGCAGGGGAGCTGCCATATGTGTGCGTGTGTGCGCGTACACAGTACGTGTGCACGTGTTTGTGTTTCTGTGTTCTTTTTTCCGGCTCCAACAACCTGTTTCAAAACTGCCTGTAGCCGGGTGTGGTGGCATGTGCCTATCATTCAAGCCCTGGGAGGCAAGAAGCCAGGGATCGCTTGAGTTCGCGGGTTCAAGACTACCCTGGGCAACACAGCGAGACCTGGTCTTGAAAAAGCAGCTGGGCACGGTGGCGGGTACCCATAATCGCAGCTACCTGGGAGGCTGAGGCTGGGGAGCGCTTGAGTCTGCGGGATCGGGACTACCCTGGGCAACGTAACGAGACCTAGTCTCAAAAAAATAGAAACCCCCCAAAAAACAGCTCTGCCTGTCCTAGTCACTCACCAGCGCTCCCAGGTGAGTCTGGGGCCTCAATCACAGACCACTGAGTCGGCCGCCCCCTCCCCAGTCGCCCACAAGAGGCCCTCATGAGCTGCTGACATGGGCCACCACCCCAGGACGGCAGACAGCTGGCCTGGCATCCTGGCTATGCCATGAGGGCATGGGCATTTTCTGCGTCATCTGACGACAGGGGCCAGGAGACTGCTGGCCGTGCCCAGCCTCACGACATGGAAACTGAGGCCCATGGAGGGGAAGGGACGCAGAGCCACAGGCTGAGCGGTGCCTAGTGCTCTCCCAGGTGGTTCCCCAGTGTCGCCTGCGGGAGCAGAAGCTACCCGCCGCTTCCTCGACAGTGTGCCGGCCACGGACCTGTTGCCAGCCCTGCCCCGGAGGGCGTACACGGGCCCCGGACCTACACGCTAGCTGGTGGCAGGCGCCCCATCCCGGGGGAGGCAGCCAGGGCCGGAAAGTGAACCCCAGGCCTCGTGAGAGGATGACCAGGAGCGGGAACCAGGGAGACTGACAGTGAAGCCTGGCGAGGGGCTTAGCCCTACTGACACGGCCCCCAAGAATGAGGATGGCCTCTTCCTACCTGTCTCCCCTCTGTCTCCTCAGACAGCTCATACCTGGTGCCCGAGGCGGCTTCTTTTTCTGCAGTTTCTGCCAGGCTCCCTGAAGATGGGCCTTCTGAGAGTGTGGGGTGCTTGCTGGGGTGGCATGTCTATGGCGTGCGGGGCCGGCCGCAGGGTTCCAAGCCAGCCCTGTGCAGGATGGCAGACACCGGTCAGGCGCCTGCTTTGCCAGCAATGCCACCCAGGCCCAAGCGGACAGCCACGGTCCAGGCTGACTCGACAAATGTCGACACTGCGTCCCAGAGGGGCTCAGACGCGTTGAGCTGCGCAGCCAGGCAGCAAAGGTACAAGCGAGAAGGACTTGCAGCTCCCCGCGCCATTTTGGCCTCAGCCAAGAGGAAGACAGACTCAACGCTCTCCAAATGTCTCCTCAGCTTCGCTCCCCCTGCCTCCTTGAGACAGGGAGGGCCCAGGGCCTCCCTGTCAGGCCTCCAGTTCATGTCCCCATGTCCCTACTCCTGCCCACGTTCCCGGCTACGGTGCTGGGCCGGGGCTCACTGCCTCTTGCCCCAGACTCTCCGCTAAGTCTCTTCACGCTTTCCCGACTCCGGCTTCTCACTGAATAGCCAGCTCTCCACACTAGGCGCCAGGGGCTCTTCCGCGAAAACCAACCCTGGCTCTCCCCGGAGTGACGGTCCTGTGGTGGTTCCATTGTCTCTGCCCGCCCCCCCGCCCCCTGCCCGAGCAGGCCCCTCAGGTGTCCTGCACGTGCCACGGATGCCCCACCCCAGCGACGATGACAGCAGCCAGGTGTCTTGTCACAACACACACCCACCGGCTGAGTCTGCAGCAAGGAGGCCCTGCCGCTGGCTGGGTTTGTGCAGGTGAGGGAGGCGAGGTCAGGTGCCCGCAAGTGGCTCACCACGTCTTGGGGCAGCCCCACCGGCCCACCCAGGACGCCCTCTGTCTCCTCTGCCCACCGGCTCTCACTCAGCTGGCTGCTTCTGCCCAGCAGGGTGCCCTCTCCCGAGATCCTCCCTGCCAGGCTCCCCAGACACCTCCTGAGTTCTCAGCTTTGTCCCTGCACCAGGCTGAGGCCGGGCAGCTGCCCATGCGGCTGGTATCCCTGACGGCCAGACAAGGCCAGGCGCAGCCGCCTGCTGGACTTACCCCCGAGGGCGCTGGCCCTGTCAGTGGTGTAAACTCTGAGCAAGGCCTTGGCCACATCGATGCTCCTCTGCAGGAAGTGGATGTAGTACAGGACGTGCAGCAGAATCTCCTTCTGCTCCCAAAAGAAAGGCAGGGATGAGTGCGGGAGCAGGGCCTGGTGGCGGCTGCAGCCCCAGCTTAAGGGCAGCCCTGCCTCTGCAGAGCCCCTGAGATGGTGGTGACAGCCCAGGGCTGAGGGGACGCGTACGGTGGCGAGAGAGGAAGTGGTGCAGCGGGGTCTGGAGTGGCCGCTGCTGCTCCCCCAGAGTCTGGGCCTCACTGCTCGGGGACCTGCTGCACCCAGGAGAGGCGCCCCCGCATCTCCAGCCCCAACTCGTCCCGAGCCCGCTTCCCCCGGTGCCCCTTCACAGCATGCCCCTGACGCAGCTGTTCCTCCCACACAGCCGTCTAAGCTCCGTGCCTGCTCTGCTCTCCCACTGACTGGGAGCCGCTGACCTCTGCGCCCTGGCGCTCGGGCTGAGCACAGTAGTATTGCCTCCAAGCTGGCCATGGGCCGCCTGCCCAGCGGGCATCGCCACATCCACCAGGTGCCCGCTGAGCTGGCTCTGAGACCCTAAGCTCGAAGACCACCGCTCCCGGGGCCCAGGTGCAGGGGTGCAGCAGGCCTGCACTGGGTCGCTCAGGGCAGCAGAGCCATACACTCACACATGACCCCAAAGTACTGGCTGTGGGAGATGCGCTATGAATAGAGGAGATTCTGAAGTGACGCTTGGCGTCTGCAGAGGGCACTCAGAAGCAGCAAGTAAGGGGAGACCTACGGAATGAGAGGAGGTGAGGGAGGAGCACCAGGAAGGACTTCTGGAGTTGACCAGGATCCCCACATCAGACAGGCCACCACTGACCCGACGCCCTGACCCCGGGAGGGGTATCTGCTGTTGCCCAGGAAACAGATGCTACACAGCAGAGACCCCGTTAGCTGAAGGGCTGCTGCCCTTACATGGGCAGGTCATTCGACTTCCTCTAGCTTCAGTTCCCCCACAGTTTTCTGTGCAACGGGAATGAGGATATTCATTCATGCTGAGGACTTTATTTTGGGGTCAAACCTTTCTATCGAGAGGCTTCGAGGTAGGGCAGAAGGGATGGAGAACTGAATCTGATGTCCCCGGCTGTGAGGTCTCCCAGCTCCCAGTCACAGACAGCTGAGAGGGGTGTTGTTAGCCTGAGATAAACGAGTGTGTGTGAAGTTGCCCAGCACAGCGCCTGACGTGTGAGCGGCTCATAAGTGCTTCACTATGTCTAAGCGAGACCCCCTTCCTCAGGTGCTCGAGGAATTAAACATGGAACCTCCTCTAGCTTTTGATGAGCAGACTGTCTTTTTGGCTTGGTACCTCCAGCCCCAGGCTCGGCACGTGGCCGCTGCTCACCGCCTGACGACTGTGTGGACCACAAAGTAATGTGCCGGGCTGGTTTGACAGAGAAGCAACTGGCCGTCATCTTAGGTCAGGACAGAGGTCTCAGTAACTGATACTGCAGATTTCTTTGCCTCCCCTAATTGTGGCCACAAGTCTCTGCTACCCAGCAATCTTTCCACAGATGGCTGAAGAGTGAGTGAGTGAGAGGAAATGCCGCAGGGAGGTATACAGCAAGCCTCCCGGAGCCGGAGCCGAGTTCCCTATCAAATAGCCCCCACCCCCAAGCAGGGCGATAGGTTGGCAGGAAACACTGCACAGCCAGAGGGAGAACAGACCTTTATCTCCTCTCCCAGAGAAGCTTTTATCACCTCTGGAGAGGTGACCCACAGGCCATAAAACACGGGTCACAGGAAGGAGCCTCCTGTGACCTGACACTGATTGGGGCCAGTCAGGGCTGTTAGTCATTTAGACTGCACAGCCTCTCTGGGTAGTAACAGTTACTTTTCTTTGTTTTACAGCCAAGAAAACCGAGACTTGGGAGGCTGAGCAGAGGGGCCCGCCCAGCGCCTAGCATTCTGCAGCTGTGGAGCTGGGGGCTCAGGCCCCTGGCTGCTCCACTCCTAGGATCAGTAACCTTTGCCTGGCATCTTGCAGCTTCCCAGAATTCCCCTCCCTCCTCCAGCTGTGTACCTTGGTGAGCTTCTTGACTCTGATCTTGAGGGCTATGGGGAGCAGCCATGCCAGCTCTTGCAGTTTGCTGGTGTGATTCTTTCTCTGCTTCCTGTTTTTAGGACAAAAGCTGGTTTTAGTTTGGACATTCAAAATGGTGTTCGGTCTCTGACTCCCCAGTCTCCTGTTCTCAGGGACACTCCCTACCCCAGACAGAATCCCAGGCATTATCTGGACTCACTGATGTCTCTTACCCACTCACACAGTCAGTTACCAAACATTGCCCACTGCTCCTCTGATCCCATCTCCCTGTCACCAGCACCCAGGCCCAGTCCAGCTCACCCTAGCCTCAGAGGCCTCCCAGCCTGCCATCTGGCCTCCTCCAACCCATATTCTCTACCTGAGCCAGGGCAATCTGGTAGAAAGCAAGGAAGAAATAGTAGATCACTTTGAATTTGAAGATACTATTTGATACAAATCTGATGACTTTTCTCATTTCCTCACGCTCAGAGGATAGTCAGACGGACTAAATACACGTGTGTAGAAAGTCAGCCTTACAACACATTGGTTGTCTAAAGCCACATTCAACCTCTGATCTCCTTCATCATTAGGGGTCAAGCTCAAATCTTTTGTGTGGTGTATGATGCTTCTCTGGGCTGGCCTGGCCGTCTATCCTGATCTCATCTCACTTCCTTGGGTTCTCGTCAGCTGAGTCTAACTCCACAGGACAAGTGAGGCATCTCTGCCAGGTGATTCCTACGTGGGGCTGCCAGTCGGGTGGGGGCACCACTGAATCTCCAGAACCCACAACAGGGTCTGGGCAGTTTCAGGAACTTGGTGCATATTTGCTAAATGAGGGAATCAACAGAGCATGGAAGAAGCTGCCTCCTTGACAGCTGTAGAACTCCCAGAACCTAACTCTGAATTCACAGTTCCTTACCTATCTTCGTGCACACACCAGCATGTGGCTCCCCTCACAGAGTGAGACACAAAGAAATGAACACTGTCTCCCAAATACCACACCATGTACTGCTCATGCTTCTCCTTGGGGACGCCCAAACACCTGTCTCCACCAGCCTTCATTTCTCCTTCCTTCAGGGCCAGTCCTCACCACCCATCTCCCTTGCCCTCCCCGCCTTCCACCCCAGCTCTGCGTGCCCACCTGCTTGTGTCCCCGGCAGCGTGGCCAAGAAAACGCACGCCCTTGCTTTCTATTTCATGTATTTATTACACACTGTACTTAGTTCCTGCTCACAACCACAACACTCCTCTGTGCCAGTTCTTGTGCCTGACACCATGGAAAGGGAGAGGAATCATTGTCAATTTGCTGGAGAGATGGAGACATACTCATCCCCCTGATCAAACCCTGAAGTCCCAAAGACACATTCTCACTCATTCCTTCAGCAGATACTCATTGAGCATCTGCCAAATGCCAGGAGCTGTGACCACAGAAAGGAATGGAAAAACAATACAGTCCCATCAATAGCTCATAGGCTAGTCAGGGATAAAGCCATTGAGCTCAAATTGTCACACACCCAAAGAGAAAACCGTGGGGACCAAGACCAGCTACATACTGGGAGGTGGGCAACGCAGGTGAAAATGTGGGGCCCCTTGTTCAGAAATCAAGAACATCAAGATGGCATAAACAGAGCAATAACCAAGCACAGGGCTCTTAGGTACAGGATCGTTGGTGCTTGGATCACATACGAGGAAGCTGGCCCTGCTGGAAGCAAAGGAGAGCTTGTTATAGGGGACTAGGACCCCATCAGTGGAATCTTTTCTAAGGGGGCGAAGTTGGCAATGACTGGTTCTGAAGGATCTGTGGTTACATGTAAAGGGAGAGGACAACCCAGAGGCAAAGGTTCAATGAGGGAGTGTGGAGAATTCAAGAGAAGACAATTCAAGAGAAGGCCGGGGTTTCCAGAGCAAGGAAGCAAGGGGGCCTGGGGACAAGGGGAGCCTGGAGAAAGGGAGGTCAGATGAGGTAGCATCTTATTGGCTCACAGCATACAAGAGCTTTGCCTTTATCCCAAGACCAAGAGAAAATCATTAAGGGGCTTTACATAGAGAACGATGTCATTATTTCAAGCCCTTGAAGCCCACTGTGAATACAGGAGGCCATAGTTATTAGTCAACTGAATGAAAGAAAAAAGAATCAAGTGGTCTCTAGTCACCCACTGGTAGAAGCCATAACTGAGAGGCAAAAGATTCTGTCCTGGAGGAAACCAAGTTGACCAGCCTCTACCATGCAGGTAATTTTTGTCTGCCACTTTCCTTCTGTTCTGGAGGAGTCCCTCGAAGGCCCTGTGAGAAATAGCATCCAACGGCAGGCAGTGGGTATCTGCCTCTTAAGTTCAAGATGTTGTTGATATCATAGAAAAAGGGGTCCTTATCGACTCCAGTCCCTGGTGTTTACTTTGGGCTCAAGGGGGAGAAATTGAAGGGAGAAAAAAAGTGACTAGGAATCATAAAACCCTGGCATTTCTGGTCAGCAGTCCTGAATAGGTGGGGCCTGGACAGAGTTCACAGGGGTCCCTAGGAGCAGGTACCCATCCCCAACCACTGCCCACTGCCCCTTTGCTAGATGGCTCTGGTTCTAGCCAAATTCTTTCTGTTTTAGCCAAATTCTTTCCTGAGGATCTCATTCTCACCCACGAATCCCAGCTGTGTGTTCTGGGTCAGCAGGGAGCAGAACAGTTCCACTCACATGGGTCCTGGTTCTGTTCTCTAAACAGCCAAGTTTATATTCACTGTAGGGCTTTTCTATTCCTGCACCTGGCTTTTTTTTTTTTTTTTTTTTTTTTTTTTTTTTTTTTTTTTTTTTTTTGTAATTTTCATACAATAATGGTCACATTTCTATGGTTGTTGTTCCCCATGGTTATGGCCCTCTCTTCCATATTGTACCCCTAGTCCTCCACCCTACTCCCTCCCCCAGTCATTCCAATTCCTGGCACTGCAAGTCATTGGTACAGGCTTGGTTGTGGGTTTTGTTTGTTTGTTTGTTGTTGCTATACTTAGCTTCAGTCACCTTAGACTGTTGTTGCTATACTTAGCTTCAGTCACCTTAGAGAGAGGCCTTTGCAGACCATGTTGTCATATCGTCCTATCATTTATCAGCATCTGATAGCTTTCTTTATAAACGTATTATAAGCTTATTATAAATTCCACAAGGACAGGGATGTTTGCTTATTTATTGCTATATCGCAGGCACAGTGAGCACCATGCCTAGGGCCTGGGATACCTTTTGGTGTTCATGGAAATGATTTCATTTTATGAAAGTAAGAAGAGAAAAAGGGGGCTAGAATCCACTTTGTATTATATTTACCCTTAGACCTGTGCTGTCATAAACTCTAAGTTTTAAGTGGAGCGCAGGTGCCAAGGCAAAACTGCCCAGAGTCCCCTGATGTCATAGTATGGGCTTGGCCACATTCCTGGCTCCTTGATGAATGCCTGGCAGTGGGTAGGTGCTCCATGAAATAATGATGGAATTAATGAAGGCTCTTCTATCTTGTGGTGGCCTTGCAGGCTTTCAAAGGGCAAAGGACTGGTTCCTGTTCCTCTTCCTAGGGCTCATCAGCCAAAAACACTCCCTAGTTTCTTTATTGTACAGGACCAGGAGGAGTGCTATCCAATGGCTTCCGTTTATCATACTAGGAATGGGAAAACCAAGGCCCAGATCCTAATTTGCTTAGGCATGCTTAAGTGTTGGGGCTGCCCCTAAGTGGGACAAAGCAGGAGGCACCCCAAGAGCCAGTATGATGGCTGATTGTAGGTATCAGCTTTCAGACCTGGCCTGAAATCCCAGTGGTGCCACTGGCTGTTGATTTTGGGCAAGAACTTTCAAAGTTGAGTCTGTTTTCCCCTCACTTATAAACTGAAGATGGTTTGGGAGTTTGTACTTGTCTGGTAGGTGGTAAGCACAGCAACTGGCAAGGTGGACAGTCATTCGTCAGGATGACTTAAGAATAAGCAGTGCTGGAGAATGAGGTATAAATATAGTGGACAGCTATGGTTATAAGCGTTGTTATGGTTGACTAACAGTTAATCCTCGTTTTTCTGATAGTAGTACCTCAATTTTGGAAACCTCCACTCCCTCTAGTCTCAGTCCATGAGAGGATGGACAGTCTCCCCTTCCACTAGGGGGCACCCAACCCAGATGCACAGATTCAGTCCATCAGAGTCAGTGGATCTTGAAGAGACCGGATCTGTTGGGGTTATCACCTTGACAGGATATGGACCTGGGGCTGCTGGGAGCCATCTTGCCCTCACAAAACGAGAGCCTGCTTGAGAGGGAAGCCAACACAGCCAATAGCAGAGTCAAGGAGAGACAGAATCCTGGTGACATCATTTAACCCCCTTCTGGAATGAGCCAAACTAAAGGGGCCTGAATTTTTTGCTGATAGGATTCAAACAACAAACTATAGAAGGGTTCTATCTGGGCACGGTGGTGTGTGCCTGTGACAGCCTATGGAGTCACGGCTGGGACTGGGGATTGCAATTTGAGACCTGCCTGGGGCAACATAGCAGACCTAGTCCCAAAAAAAAACAGCGCATGGTGGCACGCGCCTATATTTTTAGTATATGTGCTGCCGAAGCAAACACTGGCACGCGCCTATAATCCCAGCTACCTGGGAAGCTGAGGCTGGGGATTGCTTGAGTCCGTGGTACCATGGGCAACAATAACCTAATCTCAAAAAAAAAAAAAAAAAAGGCTCTGTTATAGGTATAAGCCAGTTTTAGCATGAATAGGTATCTGTTCATTGCAACTGAGAGTTTTTATTTAATAAAACAAGCCAAGAATGGAGGGCAAAAAATGCAGTGTTGATGACCTCCAAAATTCTAAGTGGGATAGGCATTCTTTATTTTATGCACGGTTCTCCTTCTGAGCATAGTACTTATGTAGAGAACCTGGGTAAAGCAGATGCTAACTTTGGAGTTAGAAAATGAAGTAAAGATGTACGCAGATCAATGACTTGCAGTGGGAGGAATTGGTGTGACCGGAGGGTGGAAGTGGAAAGAGGGGCACAGTAGGGGATAAGGGGTACAATATGGAAGGGAGGATCAAACGTAATGGGAATGACAACCATACAGATGTGACCAATACTGTATGAAAAGTACAAAATAAAAATTAAGAAAAATAAGAAAGTTATCATGGTGAGGAAAAAAAAAGATGTAGGATGTACACAAAGTCACTGGGGGAGATGACAGAAGTTAAGACAAACTCTATCTTCTTTATCCAGACATTGGAGGAAGGGAGAAATTGGGGTGAACCCTCAATTTGCTGTGAAAATCCCTTCTATAAGACTTCTGACACTTGGTATGTGCTGGGTAGCTGAATAACTCCATGATTAAAAGAAAGGAAGAGCCGGGCACGGTGGCTCGTGTCTGTAAGCTTCAGCCTATGAAGCGACCGGGGCTAGGGATCGCGGTTTGAGTCCTGCCTGGGGCCCATAGCGAAACCTAGTTCCAAAAAATAGCTGGGCGTGGTGGCACACGCCTGTAATCCCAGCTACCTGGGAAGCTGAGGTTGGGAATTGCTTGAATCTGTGGTACCCTGGGCAATGAGAGCCTGTGGTTCCATGGGCAAAAATAGTGAGACCTAGTTTAAAAAAAAAAAGGAAGAAAGGGCATTTCAGAAACTTAAAGTCAAAGCCTGAAAGGGTTTAAAGATTACCTTTGCCAACCACCTCAGAGTCCTCTCATCTTGAAAATGATGGTAATATTCATATCTACTTCCTGGAGGAGTTGTGGTAAGGATTAAGGGATACCACCAAAACAAAGAGCTTTGCAGATTCTGGCAACTAGGGTAACTGGAGCTAATAGGGAGACAGGCTAGTGAGAGCCCTTACCTGTCACTGGGACTCAGTGGCCTGGCTCTGGGCCGTTTAGGAGAACACAAGAGTCTGCTGGAACCCCACATCTGAAAAGAAGGAAAGAGAATTATTAGTAACTTCTTAGGTTCCAAGAGGAATGGTGATCATTCCCTACTTAGTGCTCCTTTGAATACTCAGATACCAAGAACATCCCTAATCCCTCAAATATAGAGTGGAAACCAAATTAAATCATGAAAACTTAAGCTGAAGTCTAACATTCCCAAACTGAAAATGTGTGCCCTAAAAGTCACAATATGGACCTAAGGCTAAATCCCCCAATTTTGATTTAGGAACTTTGTTCTAATAAGTCAGACCCTGAAATGGAGACCACCAGGCCTGACAGCTGTGGCTTGAGACCTCTAAACCCTGATACTAAGATACTAAAATGATGATTTCTAGTTCCTAAAAGTCTTAATACCCAAAAAGGAGTCTTCCCAAAGCTGAGAACCCTAAATGAGATTCTAGATGCCACAAATCATTAACTTCTGATCATCAAATGACCCCAAGCCTAAGATCACAAACCACAAACCTTCACAGAAACTAAAATCCTAAAGCAAGAAATTCAGGTTTCCCAAAGAAAACTTCAGTTCCTGCCCTGCGTGGTGGCGTGCATCTTTAATACCAGCATTGGGAGGCTGAGGCTAAGAATCGCTTGAATCTGCAGGTTCGAGACTACCCCAGGCAACATAGCAAGACGTAGTCTCAAAAAATAGCCCGAGCCGGGCACGGTGGCATGTGCCTTTAATCGCAGTCTACAGAAGTGAGGTGGAGGCTAGGAATTGAATTGCTTGAGTCTGCAGGTTCGAGACTTGCCCAAAGCAACATAGAGAAACCTAGTCTCAAAAAAATAGCTGGGTGTGGTGGCATGCGCCTGTAATCCCAGCTACCTGGGAAGCTGAGGCTGGGGATCCCTTGAGTCTGTGGCACCGTAAGTAATGTAAGTCTGCGGTTCCCCAGGCAACAAAGCGAGACCTAGTCTCAAAAAAAGAAAAAGATAAAGAAAAAGGGTCGGGCACGGTTGCTCATGCCTGTAAGCCTCAGCCTATGAAGCGACCGGGGTTAGGGATCGCGGTTTGAGTCCCGCCTGGGGCCCATAGCGAGACCTAGTTCCAAAAAATAGCTGGGCGTGGTGGCACGCGCCTGTAATCCCAGCCACCTGGGAAGCTGAGGCTGGGAATTGCTTGAGTCCGTGGTACCCCGGGCAACGAGA
>PVHY01023660.1:0-20670 GCA_004024945.1 Uropsilus gracilis
ATTGCATCTCCTGCAGCTTCTTATTTAGGGTTTCAATTTCGTTTTTCTGTATTTCAATGATACTGTTCATTTTGCTACATTCTTTTTTATATTTTTCTACTACTTCTTTTAGTTCATTGAGAGCTTCTACCCTCTTGCTTTCTCTTCTTTTGCCCTCCTCTTTGGCCTCTTTGATTGCTTTTATCATGTTGATTCTGAATTCTTTGACATGTGAAGCATTTCTTCCATGTCATCCATGTTGGTTTCTACAGATTGTGTATCCTTTGGGGGTGAATCCTTTTTCCTAGGGCTTACTTGATTATTTGTATTCTTCCTCCTTCCTGTGTTTTCCTTCTGGACTTGCTCTACATATTGAGTGACTACTGCTCTGGTGTTAGGCATGTTGAAGGCTGTTTTATCTGTGGATAGTTCTGTCTTTGTACTTTTGCTGCAGTGGTGGTTATATCTTGTTCCCGTTGCCTTTTGAGGGACACCAATTCCTTTTCAGGGAGTGAATGTGTGACTAGGTATGGTTTCTATTTGTGTTGTCTGACTTCTTTATTATCGTTCACCCCCCCCCCTTTATTTTTTCAGCTTGATGAACCTTAAACAGTTCTTGATGTCTCCAAGCAATTAGGCTTGGTCTAGCGCTCTTTTTAGTTAGGGTTTCTTCAAGCTCTTGGTTAGTGCTTGTCTTTGTTTCTTTAATTTGCTTTTGGGCTTGGGGACAACCAGAAATTGTCCCTTTGCTGGCAGGGCCACTCACCTGCGGGAGCCTCTGCCCGCCGCAGGTTTAGGCTGCCTCTCCCCTCCTGGATGAACTTCCTGCAGCCACACTCCTTCAGAAACTCAGTCCGCTCAGGCCCTAACTCCGACCTGCACTGGGCTGGGGGTGAAAAGTTGGCTTACCCAGTACCGACTTCTGGGTCCGCCCCAAGCCTGAAGGGTCCCTGGCCTGTTCAGATGCAAATTGCAGCCTCTGTCTAGCTCCTAGGTGCGTTACCGTAGCAACCAGAAATTGTCCCTTTGCTGGTGGGGCCACTCACCTGTGGGAGCCTCCGCCTGCCGCAGGTTTAGGCTGCCTCTCCCCTCCGGGATGAACTTCCTGCAGCCACACTCCTTCTTCAGAAACTCAGTCTGCTCAGGCCCTAACTCCGATCCGTGCTGGGCTGGGGGTGAAAAGTTGGCTTACCCAGTACCCGCATACTTAATGTTTATCAACACTTTTTTATACGATCAGCTTACTATTGGGTTAACTTACTTTCAGTCTGAAAAATTTTCTGTAGTATTTTTTTTGTAAGGCATATCTGATAGTAACGAAATCTGTTTTTATTTACTTATTTATTTTAATTTTTTTTAATTTTTTTTCAGAGAGTAGGTCTTGCTGTGTTGCCCAGGGTTGTCTCAAACCCATGAATTCAAGTGATTTCTAGTCTCAGCTTCCCAGGTAACTGGGGTTACAGGCATGTACCACCACACCCGGCTTCTGTTTATATTTATTTCAGAATGTTTTCATTAAGCTTCATGTTCTAAAGATAGTTTTACTTAGTATGAGATTCTTGGTGAGCAATATCTCATGCCTTTTAACCTTTATTTCTTTAGAAAAGTCTTTAATTTTTCTTGGATTCCTTGGTAGAGGAATAGTCACTTTTCTCTTGTTCTCAGGATGTTTTGTGAGTTGGTGTTATGTGGAGGACAAGATTCTCAGGACTTTCAGCTGCTGCTTCTTGGAATATATCCTCTACAACTTGGAACTGGGCAAAGAGGGAGCATGAGAAATGTTAATTACTTATAGCCCTCAGTAAGATATTGTAGTACTCAACTGGTAGAAAGAAGGGTCCATGAATTCATATTTGTTTCTACCTTGTATGGATGTTTTATCAAGCTGAACAGGGAGGAAAGGAAGGAAGGGAGAGAGCGAGGGAGAGAGGGGAGGAAGATATATATTTCATAGACTGTTCATATTGAAGCTCAGTAAATTTTGCTAAATAAATAACTCTTTACCTCCTATAGTTTTCTTAGGATAATATCTAGAGACTTCTAATTTACTTTTTCTAAATTTCAATATAATCAGTTTGCTAGGCAGATGATCCACTGTGATCTTCAAGCTGTCATTCACAAAGTCTTATCTCCCATGGTATGGCATTGGATTTTTAGAGTCTGTGCTAGTTGTCTTTTATAATGTATCATACTCCAATCTTTTCTGATTATTTGCTATGCTGTGTCATGTTATACTTAATCTCATTTATTTTAACTACTGATAGATTTATTTTTATTGCCTTTTATAATGTAGTGCTTTCTGTTTATTGTCTGTATCTTTCATCCTTTGGACTTATTAATTGTTGGCCATCAGCTAGTTTAGAATTAATATCTCACTTATAGTCCTATAAGGTTACCCTAGAAATTAGAATTTCTATTTGCATTTTTATTGTATTAAAGTCTAAAATAATCAATACCTGTACTTGTTTTCTATACAGTTACAAGGATCTTATAACACTTTAAAGGCATAACACTTTAAAGGCACTCATCCTCTCATGATTTACATTGTCTTACCACTGTGTTTTTCTTTGAGCCCTATATTTTTAACCCTGTAACTGTTTTTTATAATTGTGTTTTGTAGTTAGTATTTACTTACAACCACTTAAAAGATTGCTACATTTTTTCCCTGTTCATTCTTTCTGGAATTTAATACTTTACATTTGAATTTTATTTCATTTCACGTAAAGAAGATATTAAAAAGGTTTGGGTTTTCTTTCTTGCAGGGCATACCTTTTCTCAATTTTTGTCTAATAATGTTTAAAAAGTCACCTGGTTCTTGAAAGGTATTTTACTGAGTAAAAAGTTTTAGATCGACAGTTTTCGCTCTGTATAAAAGATCTTATTCTACAGTCCTCATGCTTCCATTGTTAATTCTGAAAATTTATTGGTCAATTAATTGTCATTTATTAGAGGTCAGTGTCTTAGCTCTTGATCCTTTTAAGGTCTTAATTTTTATGTTCTGAGGTTACACTCTTCTGCATGTTTTGAGGATAGGATTTTAATGTTCTTCATTTGGATCTTGGACTGGTCAAATCATAGATATTTATTTCTTGAAAATTCTTCATCATTATCAGTACATATTCCCTCTCTCATTCTCTCACTTGTTGTTTTCCTCATCAGATAGTACTGGGAAAACTGGATGGTCACACAACATACAAGTGAGTGAAACTACATCAGTATCTTACACCATGTGTAAAAATTGGCTCTAAATGGATAAAAAGACTTGAATTTAAGACCTAAGTCCAAAAGAGACATAGAATAAAGCCTAAAGCATAGGCAAAACATTATGTAGTTTTGGTTTCAGTGATATCTTTGGGGCATCAACTCCAAAAACAATGGGAACAAAAGATAAATAAATATCACTATCAAAATAAAAAACTTATGCATAACAAAAGAAACTACCTTTAAAATTAAAAAAATCCACCCTACTGAATGGGAGAACATATTTGTACAATATACACTTCACAGGGGATTAATATCTAAGATCTACAAAGAACTAACATAACTAAAAGAAAATAGCACAATCAAAATATGGGCAGGAGCAAATAGATACTTCTCTAAAGAAGACAGAGAGAGAGCTGACAGACATGTGAAAAACTCACCATCATTTTCCTTAAAATGAATATCAAACCACAATGAAATACTACCTTATATCTGTGAGAATGACCTATATCAAAGATACCAGAGGTAGCAAATGTTGTGAAGATGTGGACCAAAGGAAACCCTGTACACTGTTAGTAGGAATGTAGACTGAACTAGTTAGTGTGAAAAAGAGTTTAGAGGTTTCTCAAAAGGTTAAAAATAAATCTACCACATGATCCAGCAGTCCTCCTATCTGATGAATGAAAAGGCACTACTTTGAAGGGATACATGAATTCCTGTGTTCATTGCAGCACTATTTACAGTAAAGAGATCATAGAACTGCCTCAGTTTTCAGTGACATAGTTTAAAAAGATGCGGCACAAGGAATGAAAATCTTACATTGGAAAAAGGACATGAATGGTGCTGGGAAAACTGGACCAAGACATGCAAAAAAATGAACCAAGACACCTCACTCACACCATGTACAAAAACCAACTCAAAATTGATAAAATACTTGGATGTAAGACCTGAAACTATAAAATACATAGAGAAAAACTTGGGGAAAACCCTCTTTGAATTACAATTTAGAGATCAATTTCTGGATACATCATATAGCTGGCAAAAAATGAAGGAAAAAAAACAGCTGGGACTACATCAAACTATAAAACTTCTGTACAGCAAAAGGGAAAACAGACAAAACAAAAAGAAAACCAACCAAATAGGAGAAAAATTTTGCTCTCCACAAAAGTGATAAGGGGTTGATAACATGGATCCACAAGAAACTCACATAACTTAGCAAAAATAAAGCAAGAAGCCCAGTCAGAAAATGGGGAAAACTAAAAAGACACTTCTCCAAAGAGGAAATACAAAGGACAACAGGCACATGAAAAAATGTTCAGCATCACTAGCAATCAGGGAAATTCAAATCAGAAGCACAATGAGATACCACTTTACACCAGTAAAAATCACCCTCATCAAAAAACGGGCAACAACAAGTGCTGGCATGGATGCAGAGAGAAAGGAACACTTTTACACTGCTGGTGGGAATGTAAACTGGTCCAGCCACTATGGAAAGCAAAGTGGGGGATGATGAGTGTGAACCATCAGGGAAGGGAAGTGGTGGGTGAACCCCGCGGAATACAAAGATGTGAAATATATATGTATATAAATAAATTATTAAAAAAAGAGGATGTGGTACATGTACACAGTAGACCACTACTCAACTATAAAAAACATGAATGCTTGCCATTAATTACAACATGGATGGAAATGGAGAGGATTTTACTAAGCAAACTAGGTCAGAAAAAGGCATATCAGATGACTTTACATCTTGTGGAATATAGAGAAAGGTGAAGGAGCATATGGAAGTTCTACATCAAAACAAACTATAGAAATCTGACTGTGGAATTGATGCTACTGGAGTAGGTTGGGAAGGGGAGCTACATGGGCAGCCCAATAGACTAAGGTGGTACCTTGGTGGTAGTTATGTGTTGTATATACGTGGGGAGTTGTGGACCTCTACCTCTTTAATATACAGTCTTGTAAACCAATGTTCCCTCTTAAAAAATAATGCCACAAAAGTAAATAGACTGATGAAATAGACAGTATAAACTCATATTTTCTTTTACTAGTAAATGCCCTCTAAGCAAAAGCAGTTTCACTTGTCAGTTTACTGGCACTTCCTCCCCCCACCAACCCCAGATTTTGCTCTGATAAATGTATAGTGCTTGTCGTTTATACTTTCAAAACTTTGTGACATTTTTCAGCACTTTTAGTTTTTATAAGTAGGCATGTCAGTCTCAATACCTAACTGGTTACATTATTAGAATATTTTTGTTTCTCTATGCTGTTAATGTTATAGTATGTATCATGATACACCTGAATTAAAGTCATCTAGTTCTAGTAGCCAAGTTTAGTGAAACAGAATCTTCAGGATGGGGTCTTAGTATCTGAATTTTTATGAAAATCTTTAAGTGATGTTAATGTATAGTTTGTTTTCATTTGAACCTTTAAGTCTTATATTTGATATTTTCTTAATTATAGGAGCCTGGTACCTAAATATATTATTTTCTTTATTTGTTCATGTACTGCATTTATTTCATATGTTAAATTCCTTTATTTGGTTAAGGTGGGAGAGGCAGATGCATGTGCATTTGCCTTTTCTCTTTTTGTTTTTTTTTTTTTGTTTGTTTGTTTTGTTTGTTTGTTTTTTGCGACTGGGTCTCGCTATTTTTGCCCATGGAACCTCAGGCTCACGTTGCCCGGGGTACCACAGACTCAAGCAATCCCCAGCCTCAGCTTCCCAGGTAGCTGGGATTACAGGCATGTGCCACCATGCCCAGCTATATTTTGGGACTAGGTCTTGCTGTGTTGCCCCAAGCGGGACTCGAACCGTAATCCCTAGCCCCTGCCGCTTCATAGGCTGAAACTTACAGGCACAAGCCACCGTGCCCAGTCTGCCTTTTCTCTTTTGATTCATTGAACTGTATTTGTTGGGCAAAACCATACAGTTTTAATTATTGTAGCTTTTTGATATGTTTTACTACATGATTTATAATCTTCCTTTTTATTTCCTTACTACACAAAGTAAACATTTACTAATGCGTCAACTTTTTGTTTTAGCAGGCTTCAGTGACTTTGTAGAAACAAATAATTTTTCCATGATTTTCAAAAAAATTTTTCAGCCGTATCCCCCATTGTACTATTTTCAAATAAATTAAAAAAGTTGGTTTTTAGACTGAGGTACTTAATGTTTGTTTTAGTTGATTCTGCCTACAAAAATATGTTTTACTTTAGTGCTTGGCATGGACAAATTTACCTGTAGATATCTTTTTTGTCATCTTCATGACCAAAATTGAGTTATTTAACTTTTCTTACAAAAGCTTTATAATTTTTCCCAGACTTTTTAACTTTGATAGCAGTTGACTGTGTCACTCATTTTTACTTGGGAAATTATAGTTAAGCACAGACTATAAAATTCTGAAACCACATAAATGGAGCATATTGTCATTTTACCAAAGAGAAAACTGAGCCATAGGGTATGGAACTTACTCATCAATAGTATCCTAATAATTCAATTTTGGAAATTTTAACTTTTAAGGTATTTTTCTTGTGTATTAGAGCTTTTTCTATTACCAATGTCTACTATATTGTTACTCCATTGTATTTAAATTTAAAATTGCCATTGGAAAGTCTGTAAAGACAGTACCTATGTGAGCACATTTTTCTTGTATAATGCATGTTCTTCACATTGTGTTTTGTTCTTATTAGGCATGAAATACATTTTAATAGAAGGTAGTAAACAAACAAGTCATTTCATTAACTAATGTTAAATTGGGTCTATGTCATTTTGGGCACCACTTCTATAATTATATGGAAAGTGGCTCTAGTGGTTGTTGTGTGTAGTACAATGACCTACCCCCTCCTTGTTTAAAATCATTGATACCATAGTCATTATCATAACCTGGGTGGAATAAATAGAATAGAATATAAACTACAATATTAAATTGAACTAAAACCAAATTTTTATGTAATTGCTAAATGTTTAAAGAGGGTTATCCCTAAAATATAATTTCATCTTAAGTCATTAAGTGTAAAAATGTGAAAATAATCTTTAAGAAAAATATATGAAATTACTTCAAAATGACACAAGAATTTTTAAAGACTTTTGTTTGTTAAAAAATTATGCTAGAAGTTGGAAGATATTGTTTGATAGATGGTAGAAATACAACTACAAATAAAAGTTGTGTAGTATCTTGTCCATATTAATGAAAGTATATTATGCTATTGCTTTGTATCAGGGGATTACTATGTATTTTAAAAAGATATCATTTTTATTTTTTAATTGCACATATATATGCGAACACATACATAAATATTACATCTTTATATTCTCCCATCACCTTATCACCCATGCACCTTCTTTATCTCTTGTGCCCTCTCCCTCCTTCAATTTTATTCTCCTCCCCCTCCCTTAATCTATGCTTCAGTTCCGTCGGCAGTTTTTAAATTTTCTTGTCTGTTTGTTTTCCCTAAATCCCTCATACAAGTGAGATCATCCCATATTTCTCTTTTTCTTTCTGGCTAATTTCCGCTGAGATGATTCCTTCTAGCTCCATCCATGTAGCTGCAAATGACATAAGTTTGTCTTCTTTGATTGATGCATATATAATATTCCATTGTGTAAATATACCACATATTTTTTAGCCATTCATCAGTTTTGGAGCACTTGGGTTGTTTCCATATCTTGGCAATTGTAAATAGTGCTACAATAAACATGCGCGTACAGGTGATGTTTTTTATTAGTGATTTTATATACTTTGGGTAGATTCCCAGTAGTGGGATTGCTGGGTTGAATGGTATTTTCACTTTAAGTTGTTTGAGGGTTTTCCACACAGCCTTCCATAGTGGCTAGACCAGTTTGCAATCCCACCAACAATATAAGAGTAAGAGTGTCCTTTTTTCTCCACATTCGTGCCAACACTTGTCTTTTTTTTTTTTTTTTTTTTTAATATGGGCCATTCTTACTGGTGTAAGATGGTATCTCAATGTAGTTTTGGTTTGTATTTCTGTGATTATTAGTGATGTGGAGCATTGGCTATCTGTATTTCCTCTTTGGAGAAGTGTCTTTTTAGCTCTTCTCCCCATTTTTTAACTGTACTTTTTGCTTTGCTTTTGCTAAGTTGTGTGAGTTCTTTGTGGAGTATTGTTTTTGGGCCCTTATCATTTGTATGGAGGGCAAATTTTTTCTCCCAGTTGGTTAGGTTTCTAAAAAGGAAGATATCTTAATGAAAACTGAAAATGGAAAGTTACAGCATCTTTTACTTATAACACCAAGAAGTATGCAAGTTAACGTATAAAAGGCAGCCAAACATTTCAAAGTGCTAATTATTATTAATAGTCAAATCAGATGATCACTATCATTTGCTCTAACATTTATTCATGTAATTGACTGTTGACAATGTATGCAATTAATTCAGTGAATATGACCATTGATGGTTCTTATCCTGGAAATTATTACCTTCTAAAATTTGTAAATTTGTAGTATATAACCTAGAATTTTATGTTTGAAGAAGTCAGTATTTATATTTTAAATTAGCCTATGTTCTTGAACTTAATGTATAATATTTTTGTATGTAAGATTATCCTTTTTATTATGGAACAATAACATACTTTCTTTGTATCCATATGCACCTAACAGCATATTGACTAGCACATCATGAATGATCAGTAAGCATTTATTAAATTAGTTATAGATCTTGGATGGATCCTATTAATCTTAATATCCCCAGTGCCTAATAAATTTTATGGACTGTAATATTCTGTTCATATTTGATAAGTGAATAAATCTGAATAAGTTTTTTAACCTGTAGTATATAATTGGCATATAATACTTAAATATGTCTGTAATGTATTATTTATATATTAATAAATAATGATCGCATAACAAACTTTTAACTGCAAATATCAGAAGCATAGCTTTTACTAAAATAGCGTTTGCAATGTGAGTGATGGTTTCCCCTAACCTCAGGTCATACTTGTCTGTTCTTATAAGGAAAAGGAGTCCTATCATGATGGTGCTTTGTGGTTGCAGCTGAGTGGGTTAGAACTTCAGAGTAAAAGGATATGGTCAGTATTTTAATAAGGATTAGGCACTTTGGTAATGATTGGGATATGGAACGAATGAAATATTGGTAAGGAGACTAAGGTATTTTTTAAGTACTAGGCTCCCAAGGCTGAACATTGTTAAACATAATTTCCCATATATAGCACATAAACTTTTCTGTTTGGTGAGAAGCATGCTGTCATATAGAATATAAATGCTGAGCTATCTACATACGTTAAAGTAATTGCAGTTTATTTTTCTAAGCAGTTAAAACTCATGCCATGTAAAGGATAGTTTGAATGACTGAAGTGACTTAATTTTTTTGTTCTATAGGTTGTTATTTTAGAGGAAGATACTTTTCTGTATTCAGGTACTTAATTCCCAGTATGAGTGAATTGTTAGTAGTAGCTGTATAGAACATCTAGGTTGTAGAAGCAACATTTGTAGTAAAAAAAAATTAGACTATTAGGAACTGAGATACTAATGATAAGGGAGTGAGAGTAAAAAAATAGGTGGTAAAAGACAGTATTGTATATTTTATGACCTGTGATTGGTCAGCAATGCAGAGAAGCAAGTAGCTTGAAGTGGCAGATATTCTTGACTAAATGCCAAGGTCATTGTTAATATAGATCAAGAGGTAATTCATTTCAAGCCTTATTAGGATGAAAAATGATTTTCCTAAGAATGTGGGCAAGTGGAAAATCATATCATAAGGAAATCATGTAAATTTCTTGTTCATTTTTAGTATCTTTTATAAAGCATTTTTTCACTTGAAAATTATAAAATTAAATTTGTTCATTGTCAACAAATTAAATTTGTTCATTGTCAAACAGAAGACTTTCCCAGAGGTAATCATTGTTTGCAACTTGTTGTACACATCCTTTCAGAAGGATGTGTTCCCATTATTTGTTTTATAAGTTTGGGTTATTGAATTCCTTTGAACAAGTCAGAGTTTGGTTTTCAGGCTCATATTTAATGATTTATTCCTTCTTTCTCTTCCTTGTAGGCTTGCTATGGATGTTCTCCAGGATCAAAGTGTGACTGTAGTGGTGTAAAAGGACAAAAGGTAAGAGCTAAGATAGGCCTTAATAAACTTAATAACAGTAGTAAACTGTGTTTTTTAACATACATATTTTTTAAAAAGAACAGGGCTTTTATTGAAGTATCTAAGTTATGAAATGAAATCTACTATACTATTTTAGATAAATATAGGGGTTGAATTATATCCTAGAGATGTCATGTATTCTGTAAAAGACCATATAGTGAACATTTTAATCTTTGTTGGTCATATACAGTTTCCTATATTTTTTAAATTGTCCTTTAATAAAAGTTCAAAAAAACAAAAAGCAAGACAAAAACAAAAACCTTAGCTCTTGGACTCTATAAGAAGCTCCTGACTACAGTTTGACCTGATTTGATAAATCTTGCTGAACTATAGTGTCTAATAGGCAAAAAAAGAAAAAGCACTTAAGTGAGAACCAAACATCTATCAGACTATGAATCTATGTTGGATAAAATACTAGGAAATTTCATCTAGCCTATATAAATTAATGATTGGTGAATACCACATTTTTATCACAGTTTTCCAGTAACAGCACCCCTGTTGTATAAATATGGTTACAAAATATGGATTGGTGAAGATTAAATAGTATAAACCTAAAACACTATGAGTTTGAGACTGATGTTAGATGATTTATGATGTTAGACTGAAATTAGACGATTAAGAGAAATAGTGAATTATGATTTAAAGAGAGTTATACTCTGAGAAGAAAGATAATAATCTGTTCTGTACATATTGGGTTCAGTAAATATTTTAATGAACTTATGAGTATTAATTACATATTTAACAATTAGGAAAAATATCTGAAGAGCATATTCCATTTAGGTATATAGAAGGTCTAGTAGCATGCTGAAGATACTTAAAAGTCCTAGAGTTAAAAAAAAAAACTATTTCTTTTGTGGTGATATTTTTCCAAGCTTAATCATGTACCCACTTTTCTCATAATGAAACACCCATTAATAATAATTGAACAATTTATATAAAACTCATATTTGAGTAACCTTAGTTTGATTAGAGTAGTTTTGCATAAAAAGGAGCTTTCAATAGTGATAAAAAGATCAAGATATTAATTTCTGATTATTGGTGGGTTAACTGTTCATGGGGTAAAAAGTAAATACTCTAGACAAAATAGAGCAGCTATAAAATAGGATAAGAGAATGTCCAAAAGCAGGAAGACATTAGAGAAGAGTCTACCTTTGAAAGAAAGAAAGTTTACTGAGTAAGTCTACATTTATGAGGCTTTTCTCATGAGTGCACCCTTCAGTCTGAATGGCAAACTATGGCTAGATCCCAGACAAAAGTCACACTATCACTTGCTTGAGAAGTCAGGCAACAGAGTTAAGAATTTCAAAATGGCTGGAAAATTGCTCACATACAGCTAATTGTATAAAAGAGTATATCCTAACACCCAAAACAACACAGACAAAATTACTAAAACAGTAAACTACAGATCAATGTACCTCATTAATGCAGATGTAGAAATTCTTAATAAAATGTTAGTAAATCAGAGCCAATGATATAGGAAGTGAATAATACATTATTGCCAAATGGAGTTTATGCCAGGAATGCATGGTTGGTTTAATATTCAAAAATCAAAAATTGTAATTCACCATATTTAAAGACTAAAATTTTTGGAAAACGTAAATAAAACCACTTTGTGATCATCTCACTAACTGCTGAGAAACAATTTAACAAAATTTAGTGTCCATTCCTGATAAAAACTATTAGTATACTGGGAATGGAAGGAATTTCCTTGACCTCAGAGCTATCTGTCATACTCATCTGGCTAAAATTATACTTAATAGAGAAAGAAGAGATTTCTTTTCCCTAAGATCAGGCACAAGCCTGCTCTCACTACTTCTTTTCAATATTGACCATGTAGTAAGACAAGAACAAGAAAAGGAAAGACATCCAAACTGGAAAGAAGAAAGTAAAACTGTTATGCATTTGTTTTTTTTTAACAAGTGACATGATTTGCCAGTTAGAAATTTGATGGATAATACTAAAATGCTCCTAAAACTTAGGAGTTTATAACAATAAGGGAATAAACAAGTAACAAGATTAATAAACTCTTAAAGATAGGAAATTGGGGGGCTGGGCCAACCATACCCCTGGAGGTTCTGCCTTTCCCTTGCAGACCCAACTGGAATGGGAGGGTGGGGGCTGCTGGGTGTGTGGAACCTGGGGGTGGTGGGGTAGTGGGGGGTGGAGATAGGGGAAGGAAGGTCATTATCACTTCCTCTGGATTGTTCCAAAACCAGTCAATCCTCATCAGGAACAACAAAATCACTATTTCAGCGGCAGATAAGCATGAAGATGGAGATGAAGAGAAAAAACTAAGGCCCAGGACAAACAAACATGTCAGATCCAGGGGACACAGGGCTGTGAGACCAACTATAGTAACAAACTGTCTCAGAAATACACCCACGACATTTCCACAATTGGCAATGAAATTTCTAGTTCAGAGATGCCATTAGTGCAAGCTAGGCACCCTCCCATATCATGTGGAGAGAAAAGCCACAGAGATGGGATAGCGGTCCCACAAGGAGCCTAACCAAACATAACCAAACTCCAGTGCCTATCCTGATCAAAAACTTTTTATGTGGACATCAACTGGGGGAAATGCTCCCAATACCAGAGACAAAAAAATGAAGCAAAATGTGACAGAAACTGGGTTGGAGAAAAATACCAGTGAAAAAGAGGAGGCACTAAAAGTATACAAATATGCATGGACTGGCTACAGGTAATAAAGATACATCTGGAAACTAAGTACAGGCCTCTGTGTCCAAGGAAAACACATCTAGGCCTGACAAAAGGACATTGCTATAGGAAAGAACGGAAATCCAATGTACTAAAAATTGACTAATAACTGGCAGTGAAAGAAGAGATGAATTGACCAAAGGTGGGAGGGAGGGGTAGGGGAGGGGGGAGGAACTCCCAAAGGGCAAGCAAAAAAGAAATGTAAACAAATCTTATATAACTTTTTAAAAAATAAAAAAAATGGAAACTAGAATTTTAAAATGTCTTTTACAATAGCATTAAAAATTTGCAATACATATGCATGAAATAAAAATATGCAAGTCTTATACAATGAAAACTACATAAATATTGTTGAGAGAAATAAAAGGAAGTGAATAAGTGGAGATGTATATCATCTTTATTGATTAGAAGACAATGTCATTAAGATATCAGTTCTTCCCATATTTATTGGTAGAATGAGTAATAATATCCTTACTTTTTTGAAGTAGAAATTGACCTCATTCTAAAATATATGTGGAAATGCTAAAATAGATTTTAAAAAGAACAAAGTTGGTGGATTTATAATATATATAATTCTATAATTTAATATAGAACTACAATAAACATGATAGTGTAATAATAGCAAAATGATAGGCATACAGATAATTGGAGCAGAATAGGGAGTCCATAAGTAGACCCACAGATGTGTGATAAATTAGTTTTTTCACAGAAGTATCAAGACAATTTAGTGGAGAAAGGATATTCTTTTTAACAAATTGTAGTGGAAGAACTGGAAATACATTCACACAAAAATGGACTTTGACTGATAGCTCACATTGTATACAAAAATTAACTCAAAATGGATTATAGACCTAAACATTATACTTAAGTCTATTAAGTCTTTTAGAAGAAAATAGGAGAAAATTATTGTGACCTTGAGTTACAATAGCTTACAAGTTCTTAGGTAGGACACCAAAAATAGTTACAAGTTCTTAGGTAGGACACCAAAAATATGATTCATAAAATAAATTGCTGGTAAGAACTTTTCCTTTATAAAAGAAATAAAAGATAATGGAAAAGCAACCTTCAGTCTAGGAAAAAATATTTGCAAGTTACTTAAATCTGATAAGAATCTTGAATCCAGAATATATTATAAACTCTCAAAACTCAGTAATAAATCAAGCATCCCCAAATAAAATTAATTTAGAAACAAATTGGCAAGTATTTTAAGACATTTCATAGCAAATATATAAATGTTTTTATACAGTATAGGATTTCTCCCCTCACTCTGATCACCTTAGTTTTCCCAGCACCAAAGTCCCTACACCCCCCCACACACACTTCACTGAACTCTTCTCCCTCCTATTTTCTACTCTCTTTCTCTCCCCTTCCCCTCCTGAGTGTCTCCAGCTTACGGTCAGCTTTCAAGGGTCAGTCTTACAGTTTGTGTTTTTTGATCCTGTTTGATTTCTCTAGATTACACATATAAATGAAACCATTCGATATTTATTTTTCTCCTTCTGATTCATTTTGCCTAGAATGATTTCTTCCAGTTTCATTTATGTTGCTGCAAGTGGCATGAGTTTTATCTCTTTTGGTTGCTGAGTAGTATTTCATTGTGCATATGTAACATGATGTCTTCATCCAGTCATCTGTTTTTGGATATTTAGCTTGTTTCTGTATTTTGGCTATTCTGAATAATGCTACTATAAACATAAGAGTATAGGTTTCCTTTCAAGTTGGTGGTTTTGTGCTCATTGGATAGATACCTAGGAGTGGAATTTCTGGGTCATATAGTAAATCCATCTTTAGCTTTTGAAGAATTTCCAAACTACTTTCCATAGGGGATAGGCCAGTATACATTCCCACCAGCTATGTAATAGCTTTCCTTTTTCCTCTACAATCTCATCAGCACTTGTTTGTGTGTTTTTTTTTTTTGATATGAGCCTTTCTCACAGGTGTGAAATGATATATCATGATAGTTTTGATTTGCATTTCCCTGATGGTAAGTGATGATGAACATTTTTTTGTGTGTGCCTATAGGCTATGTGCATATCTACTTTGGAGAATTGCCTGTTTAGCTCTTCTGCCCATTTTTTGATTGGGTTGCTTGTTTTCTTTTTGTTGAGTTATATAAGTATATTGTAAATCTTTGATGAGTTTGTTTCATTTTATAAGAAACAGCCAAACTGTATTCCAAAGTGGCTGTATGATTTTGCTTTCACCACACAATGAATGAATGATCTTCTTTCTACACTCCTTGCCAGCATTGTTGTCATTTTCTGGAATCTGTTTTCATATTGTTGAGATTTTAGAGTTTTTCATATATTTTGGATAATGCTCTTTTATCAGATGTGCCTTTTGTAAATATTTCATTCCAGTCTGTGACTGTCCACCACCTTTCACAGATCAGGGGTTTTAATTTATTCAAGTCCAGCTTGTCAATAATTTTTTGTGTCTTTGGTGTTATATATAGAAAAATTGTTGTCCTACCCAAGATCGTCTAGGTTTCCTTGTATATTCTATGATTTTTATAGTTTTGACTTTTATATTTAGGTCTCTGGTCCATTTTAAGTTGACTTTTATGCAGGGATAAGATCTGTGTCTAGGTTTTTTTGCATGCATTGTCTAGTTGTTTCAGACCCATTTGTTAAAAAAAAAACAAGGGGCATTTGTCAGTGATAGATATGTTTATTAGTTTGATTGTCAAATATGTGACAAAAATTTTCAAATTAGATATTTTAAAATTAATGGTGAATTTTATATTATTTTGACTGATTAAAACTGCATTTATAAAGACTATCATAGAAACACTAATAAAACATGTAGATTCTGCTTAAGGAACATGTCCAAGTATACACTGCTAAAAACAGAATGCACCAGACCCCTGATGAGAGGAAATTTTCCAGTTGACAAAGTAAAATTCATGTCAAAGTCAAACATTGCCTAAACAGTGTTCCCCTCTACCAGTATTGTCAGCATTTACAGGGAGCTTATTTAAAAAGCAGATTCTTACCTTCAATAGCAGACCTGAGGGAATTACTAGGTAATTTATGTTTTAACGAGCTCTTCAAGTTGTTTTGGTGCTAGCTAAATTTTTAGATCTTCTGCTCTAGATTATCTAAATATAAACAATTGCCAAAGGTCTATATTTTTGTTCTAATTATGTTATATTAAATATATTTTTCAAATTTTTAATTTTTCTTTTAATTTTGGGTTACTTTTTTCTCTACCACATGTACATGTTTCACTCATCCATCACAAAACTACCCATGCCCCTGCCTTCTCTGACTCCCTTATGTAGCCCTCCTCCTTCCCCCATTCCCTCTAATTCCCTCTAATAACAGTTATATTCTTTCACTAGGTTCAAATTTTACTCTTACTGTATTTTGCCTGTGTGTGTTTTGTTTGTATTCCAGAAATGTCTGAAAGCATACAGTATCTTTCACCTTCCAATTTGTTTCACTTCACATAATCACCTCAAGGTCCATACATTTTGTCCCAAAAGGCACTGTTTCATCCTTTTCACAGCTGTGTAGTATTTCATTGTGTATTGAACAGTCTTTGCCCATTTGTCTTTCAGGCTGTACTTAGGCTGGTTACATGACTTGGCAGTAGTGGACAGTGCTTCTATGAACACAGGCATACATAAGTCTTTTTGTATTAGAACTTTCATATTTTTAGCATAAATACTTAGAGATATTGCTGGATCATAAGTTATTTCCATTTTTATTTTCTTAAGAAACCTCCGTACTATTTTCCATAGAAACTGCACCAATTTGCATTCCTACCAATACTGCACAATGCTTCTTTTTTTTATCTATCTTCGCCCAGATTCGTTGATTCCATTCTCTTGATATGGGCAATTCTCACAGGAGTAAGGTGATATCTTGTGGTTTTGATTTGCATTTCCATTTTCCTTATGAACGTGATGCTGAACAATTTTTCCTGAGCCAGTAGACCATCTGAATGTATTCTTTTTTTTTTTTTTTGAGACTGGGTCTCTTATTTTTGCCCGTGGAACCACAGGCTCACGTTGCCCGGGGTACCACAGACTCAAGCAATCCCCAGCCTCAGCTTCCCAGGTAGCTGGGATTACAGGCACGCACCATCACGCCCAGCTATTTTTTTGGAACTAGCACTCGCTATGGGCCCCAGGTGGGACTCAAACCAAGATCCCTAGCCCCGGCCGCTTCATAGGCTGAAGCTTACAGGCACGAGCCACCATGCCCGGCCCCATCTGAATGTATTCTTTAGAAAAATATCTATTTACGTCTTTTACTCACTTTTTGATTGAGTTGATGATTTTCTTTTTGTTGGATTGTTTAACTACTTTGTATATTTTGGAAATCAGCCCCTTGTCAGATGTGTGATGTGCTTTTTGTTTTTGCAGTGGTTACTCGAGGTACAAAAGCTTTTCAGTTTGATGTAGCCCTGCTTTTGTATTTCTGCTTTGGTTATCATTACTATTGGAGGTGAATTTCTAAATTTATCTTTGTGGTAGATGTCCTGTAGTGTGTGTCCTATGCTTTGTTTCAGGTATTTCAGGCTTTTGGTTCTGATACCTAGATTTGCAATTCATTTTGTATTAACTTTTGTATATGAATTTAAGTATGGATCTAGTTTTACTTTTTTTGCATGTCTTATTAATGTGCCCCAGCACCATTTGTTAAAGAGGTTTTCCTCTCTCCATTGTATAGCTGTGTCTCCTTTGTCAAATCTTAACTGCCCGTATTTGTGTGTAATTATTTCTGGACTCTCCATTCCTTTCCATTAGTGTTTCTATTTTTTGTTTTTTCTTCTGTTTTTTTTTCTGTTTTTTTATTCATACAGTTTTGATTACTGGATATCTGTGTAATATATTTTAAAGTCAGGAAGTGTGGGGCTGCCATTTTTCTTCTTTTCCCTCAGCACTGTTTTAGCTATTTTAGGAGCCTTTTGTGCTTCCATGTAAACTTTATAATTGCAGCCTTTTAAGAATATTTATTTATATGAATTTAGGATAATCTAACATAAGGAATTATTCAATACAAAATCACATAAACTATTTAAATGAAATTTAGTACTTAGATTGCACACACACATACACACAGTGGGATTATGAATAAATCTATTACTCTACCCCATAGGGATGACCTATTAGTTTTATACATATGGATGCTTTCTTAGTCTTCAAGACTTAGTCTTCAAGCCATAAGAAAGTAGAGAACTCATCACAATTGGGAGCATGCAACATGGAGTAATAAGCCCCCCAAGGTTCTTAAACTACATAGTGGGGAAATTGCCCTCAATGATTATACTCCCTATGGTTATTATTGTTCACATTTAGTATGACTGACTGTTTACAAATTAACTGATCCTAGTATGTCTATCTAATGGTATTTTATTACACATGCTGGTTATTGTACTCCCACCTACTTGGGTGCACAAATATGTGCATCAGTCAACCTTATTTGTATAGATGTTGATAAACTGCTGTGGGCTCTCATTGATAGGCAGGCAGCTTTCCTCTTGGTAAGTGGTCAGAGCTGAGACTTGAGTCACAATTCAAATAGTGAATCTGAGTAAAGGAGATACTCATGTTTTTATCTTTATTTTTTCCATTTCTTACATAAATATGTAATCCTTTTATTTGTTAATTTTGCAATCAGAAAAAATATATAAAATTTTGATGTTCTAAAATCTTTTGTAGCTAACTTCTTTCCTATTGAATGAGTTTCCATTCTTGATAGATAATTCACGACTCTTACTCCACAATTTGAAACCTTCTCTGATGGTTTCCTTTTACTTTCTTCATCTCTCCATTGTATTTTTTAATGTAACCCCTGTAGACCTAGTTTCCTGCATTTATTTCTACTTTTCCTATTAAGCTATACATGTTGGTGTGTTTAAGCCTTGCTTCATCTCTGCTTTTACAAGAAAACAAGAGATTATATTGTCATATATAATTTCAGAGTGATTTTTGTTTTTCTACTTATATAAATTTCTTGGTGGTGTGGATATGTGGATTTCTAATATCATTAAAATACTAGTTTTCTCTAGATAAACACTAGATATTTTTGAGTATCAATCACTCCTGTGCTTGAAAAGTCACAAATGATTTTACCTTTCATTCTTGTTCATTTGCAGGGGGAGAGAGGATTTCCAGGTTTGGAAGGCCATCCAGGTTTACCTGGATTTCCAGGTCCAGAAGGGCCTCCAGGGCCTCAAGGGCAAAAGGTATGTGCCAAATTGTCAAGCATTAATACCAGAGAAATTACATCATTTTAAATGTAGGGGTAATTGTGAAATCAACAAAGAAATTACTGAATTATTTATGGTAAATATATTTAGATAAAGCAATAGAATGGATAAAGGTTTATTTTGCTCAATTTATAAAAACTGCCATATTCAAACATTTTTAGAAGATAAAATACTAATTGTATGTGGTTATTGTGATCCTCAACAAAAATTAAGTTCTGCCATAAGGTCTCCAGCCATGCTGGAGAGAGCTGACTTGCTAGCTTTCAGAGTAACTGATTAATATAAGCCAAAATGAAAATAGCAGTCAAGCTTTGGTTACATACTGTGATAGTATACACGAGAAGTTAAACCAGAGAAAGTACCCACTCCTTCACTGTTCCATTTTCCCCCATGGAACAGCACCAGTGAGGTTTCAATGAATCAGCATAAACATTGGATATTATTTCACTGCTTAGGGATCTTGGAGAAAAGCATTCTTGTCGACTTATAAACCCAGGGTTAGAGTGGGAGAAGAGAGAAGGGGAAGGGCTAAGAGTGGAAAATTACTTAGAGTGCCTCAGAAAGTCTCTTTAAGGTCCCCCCTTTCCTAATAAGGTTGTCACCACCAGGATTCCATATAATGAAGCCTTTTGATGGCAGATATGCATAAGAGCATGATTGACCAGTACTGCCTCTAGTCCTTGAATGAAACTTCCATCAGAGACTGCCACATACTATCTGTGTAGTAAGGCTGGTCTGGGATAGACAGCTTTTTCCTGTGAAGCCTACCATGAGAAATTTGCTTATGGTTAGTTCTGACATAATGCGTATATGTTTTTAAACAAAAGCCAGACTCCTTAATTCTATCCCTGATTTTTCAGAACCAGGTAATTAGTCTCAGGCAGTGGGGAGCATAGTCATGACCAAAATCATTCCAAGTATTATGATCAAGCCTGCTAGTGGGATTGAGTGTAATCATTATTCCCTATTAATGCCACATCAGAAATAGTTGACCCATAGCCCACCCTATCTAACTCGGAGAGCCAAGAGTCTTAAGTTTGGTCGTAGACTATTTTACTTGCCAATTTCACTGATTTGGGTACAGCAAGAGGTATTGGTAATAACAAGATCTCAAGACGCCTTCTTGATTGGTCAGAAAGAAATTGAGAACTGTGCAGTTATCCAAATCTGGTTGGACCAAGGAATTCAGGCTAGTTTGCTGTGATTCAAAGGATCATGTATACCTTTTCTTTTTTTTTAATTTATTTATCTATATTTCACATCATTTCAATCCCTGGGGGTCACCCACCACCTCCCCCTCCCACCCGCTCCAGCTGGTCCCCATTCTCCTCTTGTGCAGTTTCATTTGGTTGACCATATATTAGTGAAACCATTTGGTTTCTGTCCCTTTCCATCTGGCTCGTTTCTGCTAGAATGATTTCTT